>JANDKE010001321.1:0-15096 GCA_027627275.1 Coprinellus aureogranulatus
TTCAATTTTTACGCTGGTGAGCGTCGGGGTATGCCCACTAGTTCTAGGGATTTTCTTCATTGGGAGGAAGAAATCACGCCGGATGAAGCTCATCCGGAGGCTAGGGGAACTGTGGAGAGGTCACTGGTGAGATACTCCGTAGTAAGGTACTATCAGGCGAAGGAGAGGGAGAGGGAGGGATCGTACCTTTAGATACTTGGAGTAGAGTCGACCGCTACCAAAGTCAAAAGACTGAACGTTGTCGGAAAGTTGTCAAGTCTTGTCATTTTTACATCGGAACCAGCAAGAAAAAACCGAAGCACAACGGTAGGGCGTTAACGAAAGTATCGAAGGAGGAATCAGAGAATCGTAATATAATACCGAATAAAGAGGCCAGGAGATACGGATTCAAGTTGGATATATCCGCGCACACGAAAGAACGCACTGCGCCCTTGTGTATGAGCTGGGTATGTGGGTGGTATGTGGTAGTAAGGACGGGTGGGGTGAGTTATCAGTACAACGAACGAAGCGTTAGATTCAGATTCGGGATTGCTTGGGTGAGGGAGGGTAGATGGGAGGGGTAATGAGTGGTGGGGAAATGGGTGGGGGAAGGGGAGGGGAGAGGTTTAGAATCCTACGAGTCGGAAGAGGAGGTAGAGGATGGAACCCGTCATCCTGACTGCGGACAGACCAGCACTAGAAACAGACTGTTAGCGCGACGTTCGCTCACAGACACACAGAGATCACTCACAAGACGTAGAACAAGAACGTGAGGTAAGGGTTGAACCGACTACCATCTTCAGTCTCAAAGCGCTTTGCAACCCAATCCGTGAACGCCTGGGACGTAAAGACCAAGATGAGCACCATGTTCGAGCCAACCCATGCAAGGACAACGTTCGTCCTGCTGTTCCTATCATGATCAGTCTGCTTCGTCGCAGCGTCCCTATGCTCCTTCTCCTCCACAGGCTTAACCTTCAACGCATTCCTACTAGCCAACCAAAGCTGCTCGACATCCTCCTTCGCCGTGGGCAGCTCAACCTCCATCATCTCCTTCCCATCCTCGCCCTTCACCTTCTTCGCCCCTCCCAAATCCTTCGCCGAGCCGTTATCACCCTTCGTACCCCAAGTGACATCGTGCAAATTGCACATGGCGTACATCATGAGGATGTTGACGTAGGACGGGAGGAGGAACATGTATTGAATGAACGAGGTGAACATGTGCCAGGGCTCGAAGTGGATGAAGGACGCGATGAAGTACATGCCGTAGGTGGCGAGTACGGCGACGACGATTTCTTGGAGGGTCTTGTTTGTCCGGAAGAGTTCGGGGAAGTTCTTCCATTCTTCGACGGATTTGGGGGCGGCGAGGTATACGGTGTAACCGGCGGCACCAGGTGGTGATGATGTTGCAGAGGCCGAAGAGGATCATTGCGATACTGTATGTCCATTTCGAACCCTGAAAGGGATATTAGAAACAGTGCTAAGACTGAGGTGGGAAACGAACCTGAGGCCGATTGCCGAGCGAACAAACCAAGACGACGAAGAGGAGACCGATGTACAGGTTGAGGAAGATCTGGAAGATGAGCTTGCCAGCACCGCTGCTCAGAAAGTTGAACGCGTCCGTCTTAGAGTCCGAAGTTGCCGAGGAGACCAGCTATAAACATATGTGTTAATGCGATGCCCGCGAAGTGAGCAGATGAGACGTACGAAGAAGAAAGCCAGGTAGAAGTTCGCGAGTGAAGTCCAGGTGAAGAGCAGTTGGATCGCATTGTACAGGAACTCGAGCTGCAACCAAATCTTGCGGAAGAAATTCTGTCCGCTGGTCCAGATCCTGAAGAAGAAGACTGTAGCGTGGATCGACGCGAAGAGAGATCCGTTCAGCCAACGACGACGCTGTGAGATGAACTCTGGGACGCTGGTGGGAACGTCGGTTGACGCTTTCGCGCTCTTCACGTAGTGCAGGCTAGCGTAGAGGGGTTCCAATTAGATATGGGTTGCTAGTGGAAGTGACAGGTATGAGAAGACACTCACGTCCAGCCTTCGCGCTTCTTGGTGACAATTTCGAAACACAGGATACGATCTTCGGCGAGGTACATGTTACGCTCTGGAGCGAAGATCAGCGACGATTTTGGGAAACATTCGTACACCACTTACCGAACAAGCCAGCGCCGCTGCCCGAGCCGTGCATGGTCTCTCCCTTGAAGTAGGAAGCGAGAGGACCACGGCCATCGGGGCCATTGAGAAGGGCCTTGTAGCGATACGCGCTGAAAGCACCAGGAAGCACACTGATGTAACCAAAGACACTCTACATCATAGCGGGTGATTAGACAACACTTTTCCTATGTCAACGGATCTGCACTGACCTCCAATGGCTTGTCCAGGATGTTCGACATCTTGTACTGCAGGGAGAAGAAGAGGATATTAGGCGGCGGTGGCAACGACGGTGACGTCGAATGGAATTTACCTCGAAATTCTGTGACGCCGCCAGAGGGCTGGTGAGGAGAAGGCTACATCCTCGGCCGGTATCGACGCAAATTCTGAGATGAATGGTTTTGTCAGCCTTGCATTCAAGCTGCAAATATAGATGGAACGCACTCTCCACATGCGCCACCGACGCTCTTGTGCTTGTCGAAGCCTGATGGGACATAAGAATGTATGTACGTCAAGGGAAAGCGGGAGACTTACATTTCCAGAGCTCGTAGATCGAAGTGCCAGTTGGCTTGGTTCCGACGTCAAGCAAGACGCAAACTGTGCACAGGTTTAGATACGGTGTGGTGGATAACGGATGTAGTACGTACCATTTGGATTGAGAAGCGGACCGAAGGCGTTGAAGAACCACCGATGGGAGTTGAGTTTCTTCTTGTTCTGCTCCTTCAAACAGAAGAGCACCTGAACGGGGCAGGAAGACGGGGATACTTCGCCGGTGTCGGTAACCTGGACCTGGGTGGTGTACTCGAAGATATGGGCAGTGACATCCTTGCCAGCAACGGAGTCCTTTGCGATACCTTCCTGGTAGCAACCCATCAAACTGAGCACCTGGAGCGTGCGCTTGTTGACCTTGCTGCGACCGTCGGAGACGACGCAGACGACGACCTTCTTCCAGCCCTCTGGTCCCCACATCTTGGACTTGTTGCGGCTGCAGAGGTGCTGAATGTTCTTCATGACACCGCTCATTGTGCGGACGAATAAGACTTCGTCTTCATTGTACATGGTCATGACAATGAAGAGCTCGGTCTGCCTTCCCATGAGATAAGGGCGGAGAGTGTACTTGGAGGCCATGAAGTCGTCGGGGTCGCACGTGGCGGCGGTGTAGCGCATCTTGGCAAACTCTTCGACATTGGTCTTGTCGCCTGGAACAATGCTGGAAGGGGCAGGGACGTCGAGGACGAGGTTGCCCTGGGTGAGGTGGACCTGCCTGACCGATCGTCGCTTCATGAGCTTCTCACGGGCAGCAGACCAGCCGCTGCCATTGTCCCTGGAATTGGCGAATGCGACGTGAGGCGAGCCGTGCGGGGCAGGTGGGTATTGGGGGTTGTATGGCATGGGGGGTGCCTGTGAGAGGGAAACCTGGCTCATCTCGTAGCCATTGGGATTGAGGTGCGCCTGCGACCCGGCATAGCTGCTCTGGAAGGATTTCGCCGACTTTGAGTCCCAGTTGTTGGTGTCGCCATAGCCGGTCGCTGGGGGGTAACCGGGTGCAGCGTTGTATCCTGGGGACGGCTCGTAGTGGTTGTTGTTGTACTGATTGTTATTATAGTTGTTGTATGGATCCTGCTGACGGTAGGCCATTGTGCCCTGCGGAGTGTGTCGTCGAAAGATGGTATTAGTGAGTGTAGAGAATGGCTACGGCGCTTGCACCGAGAAGAGAATGAATGGNGGGACGACGACGACGGGACCAGCGGGGAAGATGGCGGTTGCAAAAAGACCGGGGATGGCTGTGGTGGGACCGATATCAGTCCAGCGCAGAATTCACACCGCCAAGCTGGCTTGTCACACGGAAACAGGAGCACATTCCGNANATCNAATACACCCTTTTCTANTCCTTTTTCTTATATTCCGAGCGGCAAAGGAGAACCCACTANANTNCNNNGACNNACCTNNNCCNGNCCNCNNANNCTGNNACNCCGNATTGNANNNCNTGNTGCACAGCTTGTTGTGGTTGCGTCGTTGTGACACCGTCTCTCCTCTTAACGCCCTCAGCCCACCCACCTCCTCCATCTCCCCTTCTCTCTACCTTGTCCTCGTCGTCACACACATCGGTGAGCATCGTCTTCCTCGTCGTCGTCGTCGTCGCCCCCTGCCGCCCATCGTTGCCACGCCGTTTTTGCCTCCCCTACCTCCCCTACCACCGCGTCCACCGCCGCGGCCACCACGACCCCCACGACCTCCAGACCTTCCTCCACCAGACGCCTTGTCCAGTTGAACGAAAGCGCTCCTGGCAGCAACCTGGGCACGCTCAATCTGGAAGTCCTTCTCCACNTCCTCTGAGGGAACACTCCAAGTGACAGGCTTGCCATTGATAGTCTTGACAGCCTCCTTGACAGTATTGATGTCCTCCTCTGTGAGAGCCTTGTGGAATCCAACCAGTCCAAAGTCGTCACCGCGCGAATACTTGATGTAGGGTGGTCGACCTTCGAATTTCTCCTTGAGAGGATCCTGCAAACGCCGTTTGAGAAGAGAAACCCACGTGAGATACGCACGACGTACCTTGATATCGCTCCAGGTGCANTCACCACCACAGCCATCGAACCTGAGGGTTGCACCCTTGACGAAGGGAACGTCGCTTGCCTCGACGGTTCCATTGCCGTCACTGTCCCTGCGAATGGTAATTCGGTTGCCAATGTACTCGAGGATGGCTTCTTGGTGCTGCTTGGGCGTGGACTCGGACTTCCCAGACTTCATCTCCTTGAACGCGTCGAATCCTCGGCTCTTGGACATAATTTCTTTCCTGTGAATGGCAGCCTTGCCNGTGAGACCCTTCTCCTTGATTTTCATCTCGCAGTAGTCGTTCCTGTCCAACGCATGAGACCCANNACATATAACATGGAAACGGTGCGCACTTGGTCATTATCAACAACTCCTTGCCCTCCCATGTAGGCTTGGGNTCCGCCTTCAAGAACTTGTCAACAGTTTCGAAGTCTGCGAACTCGGCGAATACAGATCCCTTGAACTTCTTGTTCTCGTCTCTCCTCATCCTNACGGAGTTGGTNACNCCGTACTGGGAGAAGAACTCCTCCAAGCGNGCTTGCAAGGTGTCGTCCTCNTCCTCNCCAAAGCCTTTNGCGTACACGCTGCGGTCGAANGCGTCTTTCGGTTCCTTNACTTCGGTTGTGCGGCGAACTTTGTCNCCGGCTTCGTTGACTTCAAGGAAAGTAGAGGAGCGGAGGGCGTCGAGAAGCCATTCNGAACCGAAGGAAGCNAAGTCGCGCATGCGCTTGAAGGAGGCGATNGTNGCAATGGGGACCCAGTGTTCGGGATCCTTGGAGTANAGAGTCCACATGAACTTGTCATAGGGCAAGTTAGAGTCGGCAAAGTAGAACTCGACTTGGCAGAATGAGCAGACGNTATTGAGTTAGACGAAGNTATCTACCTTGCTTTTTAGCNTTTTCCTTCTGNGCGTCGGGCGCGGTAGAAGTNGANGGAGNGNTNTTTTCAACGACCATGGCGTCGACTGGGGTCGCAGNAGGGGCGGTGGTNNCAGGAGCGGAATCNGCCATNCTGAAGGTCTTTTTCGGTGTGNGGTTGGATCGAAGAAAAATTCAACGAACTCGTCTAAGCGACTTTTNGGGANGATTTGNAAGATGTAGAGAGCCNAAAGGTCAGTGTCGAAGNNTTCCAGTCGGATTNACCCTAGTCAGAAGACAGGATTTGCCGGGNTGGAGGTTTGGGAGGAGAGGTAAGAGGTAGACGCCCAAAGAGCGTATCCGAATCAGGTTGACTGGAGTGGCGGTGCCAAAAATGGCCGTTGCCGAACTTCTGCTAAACAAGGGAATTGAACCCCTNAATGCCGTCTGAGCGAAGCTACACGAAGGGAGTTGGAAGGAGGCTACAACGTAACGATTTCTGTAGNATATATGCGCATATAGCCTTTCGTCGCACAACATAGGTTGAGCAGTGCCTNAGNCATTGCANGAGGCATTTCCAGGGATCTCCGTGGTGAGTAATGCCAGGGGAAACGACAGCGAGAGCCTGAGATGGTGGGGGAAAGAGGAGCAAGGAGCGATGAGAGCNGAGCTGAGCNNAAGAGCGTCTTATATNGTGCTAACAGACAGCCAAATAATTGGAAACAAATGCGCGACTTGCTGAGCAGGCGCGTGATNGGCGATCGCGACAGTGCTTCCTTCTATGGNCACCANCCTTCCATTTANNGATATACTACCCAAGTTCTGCAGCCCGNGCGGAATGTGAATTGGGNCTCAGGTAGCCNATATAAACGCTCGCCTCCNCGCCCANCCCNTCATCCTTCCTTTNTCTCCTTCCACCANCACNGTCCCGCCTAATGGCATNCAAGTCTCCCAAGTTCGAACAGGNCCAGCGCGTCTCGTCAAATGGTATAGCGAGCTTNCCGTCGTTCAAGGAGGCGTCAATNATNGGTCACACGACGTCTTCGATNCCACGCCCGCACGTCGTNTATATNGTGAGGCTNGTGCACTCTGACGGTAGCACGACCATGGTNGGGAAGCGGTTCTCCGAGGTGAGTTGACTCGNCAAGTTTTGTNACCTCGCCTTTTGCCAACCACGCTATATGCGCCTCAGTTCTTCGCCCTCTACGAAGCCTTGAAGAAGTCNACCGGAGACTCGCTCGCTGTNNCCTTTCCTCCTCATCGGTCTCTCCTCAACTCTATNGTCCCCTTCGCTTGGATCGACGATGCGATCCTGGATGAAAGGAAGGCGGGGCTCAACGAGTTCCTCTGCATCCTCCTGAATANCGANAAGACGCGNAANCANCCCTACGTAGTCAAATTCTTCAGATCGCCTTTGTCCTCNTTCGCCNTGGAGAGNATGGGTGAAGGCTTTACCCAGATGGTNTCGACCCGGCGGGTTCAGGTGCGGCGTCCAGCTGTGAAGGCTGCTCCCATCCTTGGTACATATTACCCTTCTTGGGCGGCAGACACTCTCCCGCCGGAGAAGGTNGATTGGTCTCGGTTTGACGTTGTCTTCTTCGGTAGGCCCNCCACTTCCGCTGCACGAATGATTTCTAATGCNTGGCTAGCATTTGCTACTCCTACCCAGCAGGGATCGCTTGATTGGGAAGACTCTGGGAAGGAGACACTNAAGANACTCGTTAAAGCTGTCAAGGGNGGGACCAAGGTTGTCCTATCAGGTGGGTCAGCAAACTATGACTACTCTTNTTATGCTACATACTGAGATNNCTGTCAGGCGGCTGGAGTGGTAGCCNTTGGTTTTCGGAGGTCATCGGAAATCCTGTCGGTCGCGCTTCCTTCATTAGCGCGATTTGCAGCTGCATAGACAACGTTGGGCTGCATGGTGGGTCTGCTCCCCGATATACCATTCAACGGCTACTAACAGAACCGTATCAGGCATCGATATCGATTGGGTATGGCCTATTGCTGCGCGGTGAAACGTTGATTGAACGCTCACTGATATACTGTGCTTCAGGAGTACCCCAATTCTTCAGGGGCTGGAAACCCGCACTCTGGGAAGGACGCCGACAACTTCTTGCAATTCCTGAAGTCCCTCCGTTCTAGACTTGGTGAATAAGGTTTTGGACACTTGTAGACGTTGCTGATAACCACTCACCAGGACCGGACAAGATTATATCAGCCGCCGTCTCGCATTTGCCGTGGTTAGGCTCGAATGGGAAGCCCTTGACCGATGTGTCTGAATTTGCCAAGTTGATGACCTTTGTCAATGTAATGTAAGTATCGAGATTCCGTCAGCCCAAGGCATCGATAAATCGGTTCCAGGAACTACGACGTCTATCCCTCTTCATCTAATCCGGGTCCCAATGCCCCACTCGGTGAGCTTCTACCCCTGCGCTACTAGTCCTTGTCATGCTCATACATCGCAGGTGACCTCTGCAACAGCAGCGACCAGCCTGAAGCGACCGCCAAAGCCGCCTTTGCGCAGTGGACGAAGGCTGGCATGCCCGCATCGAAGCTTCTTCTCGGACTAGCTACGTACGGCTATGTGTCCAGAAGCAAGAAGACAAAGCTCAGCGGAAGCTCGATACCGCCGGTTATCCCGAGCGCTCACCGCAGGCCTCGCGTAAACACGGAGGGTGAGTCCCAGGGCTCCTCCCATCAGTCATTGAGGCAGCGCTGACACTGCGACCAGGGATGATGGTAGAGAGGGCAGGTCCCGGGGACCTCAGCTCATTGTGGGGTAAGCAGATCGCCTTCAAACAGCTTGTGAGCATGGGCGCCCTTGAAAAACAGGACAACGGAACGTATGATGCTGCGAATGGATATACAATGGGTAAGCATCGCTTTTGTTCCTCAATACGTTCACTCGCCTTGACCAAATGTAGAATGGGACGACTGCAGTGATACACCCGTGAGTAAAGCTACAGTCAGAGCTAACAATAAACTGCATTGCCGCTTATACAATTCTAGTTCCTCCACAATCAGAAACGGGAGACGGTTGTGAGTTATGATGATACGTACAGCCTAGCCAGTAAAGCGAAGTACGCCAAGGAGGTCGGGATGGCTGGGTGCTTCACTTGGTCCTTGGACCAGGTGAGTCGTCCTTGGGCCGTTCAAATGTTGACCTTATGTCTAACCCCAGTCCAGGACGATGGGCTCGCCCTGCATGAGGCGGTCAGGGCGGCTCTTGGGGGAGCGAAATAGACGGTAATTTGAGAATACTGCCGGGTTTGAGGGTGCCGAAAGCAATTGAATTGAAACACAGCCTACATGCGATACCTCCTATCTTCCGCAGCGAAACCTGAATTTACAGTTTGAACCGCATGCATCTAGCCGACCTTCAGGCACGTTTGAGGTACCGCACCATTCCTCGAGCTCAGGAACTTGAAGGATGGAAGTCGAGAGGCTCAGGAAGTCGGCTGACAAGGTCTCGAACGGGTGGCACGTGGCGCTCGTGGGGCGGTTAAGCGCGCTGTTCGGTTGCTGTTAAAACATGGCCAAAGCGATCAATCGCGCCAAGAGAAAGTTGAATTCACGGCCCAGTCGGTGCATATTGCCTCGCCACCCTTCGCTGTTCTCCCTATTCCCATTCTTGTAAACCTCTGCCGTGTCTTTCTACCTTTCCTTCCACTTAAGCTTCGGTGAGCTGCACTTCTCCAGGGAAGAACTTCTCTCTGACCTGCTCCACAGAGACGATCTTATTCTCATGAATGCCCCTTGACCAGCATGTCAGCAGTATCCCTTCACAACTCCATCTATTATAGAGACACCTCAGACGGCCGACCTTTCCACTCCAGAAACCTATCCACAGTATCCAGCGCTACCCTTCTTACGAACACAACGCACCACTCGCAGCCTAACGAACCACTTTTACCCCACAACACAAACCCTCAGGGGTCCGACTATATTCACATTGTGTCTCGCAGCACAAGAGCTCACTCGCCGCCGAAACGAGAGCATGACTCTCAAAACAATGCGGCCATTGGCAGTGAGGAGAGGGGTATACGCTCAATCCTTCGTCGTCGACCGCTACGAGCGATGCGCTGGCTGAAGACTGGGTTGGACGTCGTTATCGGTGAGGCCTCGTTTCATCGTGCGTTACGGCATTCCGCACGTCGGATGCCAATTCGCATCTAACCTAGCTTGAGAGAAATACAAATGCTAATTTATCCCTTTCTTAGGTGCCTGGGCATTGTATAACGCCGTTCGATACTTTCTTGCGTTCACCATCTACCAATCCACCAGTGGCGAGACAGTGTCCCTAGCCTTGGGGATCTGTTCCGGCCTATCATTCGCTTTCCTCACATGCGCCATCGCCTTCTCGGTATTCCGACCTCAGCTACTCCGGCATGGCGTTTCCTACAATACGCTATCCACCGTCTACTGGTGCCTCACATACGCCTCCATTCTCCTCTTGTTTGCGCCGGCCGCAGCCAATTTTGGACTGGTGTTTGCTTGGAGGAACGCCTCGGACCTACAGCTCCGGCCTCGACATCGATGTTATGTCGATATCGACCTTGTGTGGTCGAGGTCGAGCGAGCGGATGTGCAAGACGAACACTGCTGCCTGGGGAGTCTGGGTCACTCTCGCCAGCCTTCGGCTTGCCATCACATCGGCAGTGTTGGTGAGTCCGCTGCGTTCCCGCCATGACGATCGCTATCTCTGATCACTTCACCGCCCTCCGCCGCTGTCCTCGTCAGCTTGGATACCAGGTTGTTCTGTACAAGCTCAGTCAGACTCCAGACTTGTTGGCGAAGACCTTCCGGGGAAAGCACCGAGTGAACCCTTCGGATTTGTTCGCGTCTCCATATGATTCCGCACTGCCGGGACCACCGCCTGCAACTGGNGTACCGTTTGCGACGGCGACTTCCCCGATGGTNCAGAGTCAGGCGACGAGGTTCCAGTCGGAGACGTCGTCGCTTTCNTCGAGAACCAAGTTTTCGAATTCGACGAANCAGCCGAAGCTTTCGAGGTCNNGNTCGTCGGGCCTTTCGACNGANGCTAGGGCTACGAGCGAGGGGAATCATTTGCCTGCTGTACCAGAGGGTGATGGTGATATCTCAGGNTATTCNACCCAGTTTTCCAGTGTCATGTCCCAGATCGATAGGGAGGTGGAGACTGCCCTGGATTTTGCACGGTCGGATGGNACGCCATCACTGCGATCACGAAANACGGTCGAATCGCCTGCTGGACGGGAAGACGATTCNGANGAAGATATGGAAGATAACCCANCCTATACCCAACGACGCCTCAATACCAATTCTCACAATGATAACGACAGAAATGAAGATGATGATTCGGATGATGAAGACGACTTTTACAGGGGCACTTCAGACCCACACCCTCGNCCTNCCAGCACGCTNGGGTANAACGAGTTNGGNCAGCCNTACCCGCCCGACCTNGATNTNCCNATGATGAANGGGTACATTCGCCGGATGCCAACGATTGAATCCATGGGNTCAAGGGAGATGGGGAGNAGTATCGCNGGATCGAGCTTGATGAGNGGGAGAGGGTACGGAGAGAACCGNGGNAGCGTGCANAGCCACCAATCGAACAAACGATCGTCGTATGGAAGCCGACCGCCAACGCGGAGTGCGATGAGGACGAGTTGGACGGGGTCAGAGATGTTGGCGGTGCCTGTGCCTGAGAGTGAGCAGGAGCATAGCATGAGTTTGGGTGTGCAGGCGGAGCGGTTGTCGGCGATGAGTGCCTTGGATGGGAATGGGAGTGCGAGGAGTTCGGATTTTAGGGCGAGGGCGAGGGAGGCGACGGAGATGGGGGAGATGTTGGATCAGATGATGAACGAGCTGGTGATGGGAGGGGCGAGGGTTGGGACGGATGATTCGCCGACGTCTGATAGGCCGCATAGTGTGTTTAGCAGAGAGGGAGATAGGGAGGTGGGGCTGTTAGATGCGATGGGGAGATACTCGAGCTCGACCAATGGAAGCAGAAGCACGGAAACGTCGTTTGTCACTGCCAAGACTGGAAGTGCGAAGTCGAGGGATCATAGTGCTACGCCTCCAATATCAGTCTCGCGTGCGTCGTCGAAGGACTCATGATTGTTGCTTTTTCCGTATTACGACTGTTTGCTTTCGTGAATGTAGATTTGCTTTGGAACGAACTCAGAGTATAAGGGCTCTTCTCGATTAGTCTTATTCTATACCTTCGTATACCCAGTCCTGAAATGCCTTGCCGAACTCGCTTTGAATCCGTTACAGAATATTATCAAGCCGCCATAAGTTCTGAAATCGTCGCTAGAGACATTGGAGGACGCAACCAGCAGTCACATTCCGCGCTTTAAACACGAGTACAGCTCAGAAACGATTAAGTTTCACATCGATTCCCTTCTCCTGCAGCTCTTCCAACGTCATCAGAGATCGCACATAACGGATGGCCTTTTCATTCTTGGGGTCAGGTTTGTGCATCGGGCGGAGGATGGTGCTGAGCGTCGCTGAAAGATCCCCTTCCCTTCCTTCTTCGCCACTGCACCGCTCGTCGTTCACCCATTCGTCTACCCACTCAACAAAGTTCATCTGCGCCTCATCATCAGGATGACCAATGTTATGGATTCGAACATCCCGAAGCGTTGCGGGTAGCTTGGTGCGTTTCAAGAACTCGCATGTCATACGCTGCCCTGCAAGCCAGAGCAATTCCAGAGCGGGGACGTCGTCAAAGAACTTCTCGAACAAGGGGTGATCTCGGATTGTAGCTTCGTACAGCAGGATGGAGAGCGAACGGATCGAACACCCGGATTGACGGATGAGGATCGAGAGCCATTTGAGGACAGAGAGGGAGAGGTATCGCTCGCCTTGGTCCTTGTTGAACGCGTTCACGTAGGTGAAGGTGTGGAGGCTAGGAACATTCAGCTTTCCTATCAAGCCTTCCAGCATACCGCACCTAACGTCGGCTCGGAGGGTGAGGGTGTGAAGGCGAGGTAGGAGAATTTCAAGAGGGACAGTGCCAAGCGCTGGGCGAGGATTCACGATATAGAAGCGCCTATTCGGAAGCTGGATGTGGATGTGGAGCTTCTCAAGAGACTCGCAGCTGCGGAGTACTTCAAGGTAGTCGCGGAATGGGTTGGAGAATGCTTCAAGGGTGAGGTCGGTGAGTTGCTTCCAGGGTAAATCCCACTGCAAGAGGTTCCTCGCCGCCATCTTCAGTGTCACCTTGCGCAGGTCAGGACACATTTCGGCCGTCAAGGTAAGCTTCGGCGTGGTGCTTGTCCGCTCCCCGTGGCTCTCGTGGCGGGTTTCAGGGATGAGTTGGTCTGGGCGTAAGTCGGCGGCTTCGGGCTGGTCGGATTCCACGTCAAGGGGCATGGTCAGGTCCAAGGTGTGGATGCCTGAAAACATGCGAGAAGCGACCTCGCTAGTGACGCCTTCAGGATTGAAGAAACCAGGTACCTGACCGTTGGCGCTGTCGCGATCGTCGGTGAACCGAACAGAGATGGATTCCCAGTTGGCGGGTATGCGGGGAAGGAACTTGAATAGCTCGACGTGGATTGGGTGGAAACCAACCGAGATAACCCAGGAGAAACCGTGAGGTAGAAAGACGCGTAGTCTCTGCGGAAGACCTTTCGCCCGCTTCACGTCCCGTAGAACGCGATCCATTGCAACCTGCGGAAAGTCGCGCTTCTCTGTCATGTTCATCACCTTCTGCCCGAGAGGCTTCACCATGTCGTTCAAGGCTTTGAATTCATCGGGTACAGGGGTTGAGATGGCTGACTCGACGTCGATGTACACAGTTGTCCACAGCCGAGGCTCGTGTAGAATTATCTGATTCCACTTGGAGCACACGAGGAGAAGGATGGTACGCATTATGTGTGTCTTGCGATAGTCATCCTGAGCCTTATCGTTGAGAGGGAGGAAAGTGCGGCGGATGAGTTCGTTGCCAGAGTCATCCTCATCATTAAAGGCGATGGAAGCGGCGAAGATGCGGATGAGCACGCTCGAAGGAAGGTATCGTCCACTAGCGCGCGACATAGCCAGTGCCTTGACTGAGGACTGAAGTTCTTCAATCTGCTCCTTCAACAACTTCTTGGTGTTGGCGACGGCCAACTTCAGCGTCTCGATCTTGTTTCTAAGAGCGTCGACTTCGTGCATAGTGGAGAGTAGGGCTGTCGCTAAACGACAGAGAGTCAGCGTAAAGTAGAGATTGACACCGGCGGGGCAAGCGTACCGTACTACTAGGCTAGGAGAAGCTGACAGACTTTGGGAGATACGAGAGGAAAACGAGTAGGCTTCGAAGGACGAGTGGTCGGGAGGGTACCCATAGGACGCCGTTGACGTTCCCTTTTATACCAGCTGCTATGGATTCGCTTCTACGGGAGCAAGCGTCATCAGAACTAGGTTGGAAATTGCAACACCAAACGAAAGCGATGACCTTGACACTTCGTAAAGCTTGAAGTGACAGGTGCTAATGCAATCCCGGATCTGGAAGTGTTTTGCTTATATCCGAGATGCTTCGTTTTCGCTATCTCTGACAACAAAAATTGTAACCGTTGATTCCAGCTCAATAGTACGGTTAGGACGAAAACACGATGCATTCACTCGTGCTTTCGTATTGCGTCTAACTCGAGAAGCCCTGAATTAGCTTCGGAATTCGAAGGCTGGAACTGATCAAATACCTCAGGATGAACTTATGCTGTGATGCTGAACGGGCCGGTAAATATTCGATTTGAATTTGGAGCTGCTCGAGCTGGCCATGGAGGCGTTGTTGTCTTTCCGCACTAACGGTTGCGAGATCAAGGCTGCCACTTACACTCCTCGTGGAGGCGTTCGGCACCTGCTCATAACTGAAGTCTTTTATCGTGACATGGAAGCCACGACCGTGATAAATTGGCCCAATACATTGATTCAATGATAACACTGAATTAGTTGATCTGTGAACCCGAGAGAGAGCCGTCAGTTTCTCCCCTGGTGTTGAAGATGGGAGTGATACCTAAGCTACACGGAAGGAACATTATACAATCTCCTTCATCGTCTCCTTGACTCTCTTCCGACGCATATCTTCGGTTCCCTCGGGATCCCAGCGATGTATGCCTGGGATTATGGTGACGAAACTCGCGTGCAAGCGCTCCTTCCGCTCTCGTCTCTGTTCCGCCCACCGTCGCACATACTCCGCAAAGTTCGGCTGGGGATCCACTCCGTCGGAATGGCACAGATTGTCAAGCTCGATGTGCTCCAAAGCCTCATGTTCAAGAGGCCTGGTTGCCAGTGCGCCAAGGAAATTGCAGGTGATGCGCTGAGCTGATATGATTAGAGCGCGCAGGGTGGGGATCATTGCCAAAAGTCTTTCCAACTCCAGATCGTCAAGCCTCGCTTCGTAAAACTTGAGAGAAAGCGAGCGAAGGGAGCAGCCTGACCCTCGGATGAGCCTCTTGATATGGTTCAAAGCCGTAGTAGACACCTTAGTGGCCTGCAACGGAACATCCCTGTCGACATAGGTTTCGTAGCGGAAACTCTCGAGGCAAGGGAGTACGAGGCGCGGGACGAGGGTCTCCAACAGATCGACA
>JANDKE010001322.1:0-15091 GCA_027627275.1 Coprinellus aureogranulatus
GACGGTCCTGGGGCGTATGCTCCTGGGATAGCGATGGTGCTCGGCGGGGCGCTTGCAGGTGGTATAGGTGCGTAGGGAGGGGATGCTTGAAGCAATTGGGGGCGGAAGGGGAGCGCTATAAGGCAAAGGCGAAGGTGCCCTGCTTCGTGGGCGAGGGGGTGCGTACATCATTGCTTGCGCGAGGACGTTACTTTGATTTGATAGGGTTATCGGACAGGCGGAGCAAGCTTTATGGAAAGCAGGCGACGATCAGCAGGAGGGGAGAGGAAGGAAGGGTTATCAAGGTGGGCGCACGACTCACCTGGATGTTATATGGACACGAATGCCTCTTTCAATTTGGCGCTGGCGGAAGGAGCTTTGGACAATGACGACAGTGATCTGTGGGAGTAAGCTGCAAGGAACCTCTCAAACGTCTCTTCGCTTCCTTGCTCCTTCCAGTCTTCACATCGGCGGGAGTACTGACATGAGGCACGGAAAACGTGTATCGATTCCGATTATCACCTCCTTCTTGACGCCTTCTAAAACAAGCTGCAACGAGGTCAGGCTGTATGCAATCATGAGCGGGGACAAAAGGAAGCAAATAGCAGAAGGCTGTGATGTACTTTGTACGGCAGTCTGTCAGTTTGAAAGGGTCTTCCGATCCCCAAGCGAATGTTCATTAGTAGTGCGAAAAGTCAAGATAATAAGCAGTAAACGCGGCGAGAGCAAAGAAGACGAAAATACAAAGGTAGAAAGCTACCGTCCCAAAATCGCTCCAGAAGTCATTCACAAAGAACTCCGGGCGATTGGCATCCAGACTCGGAAAGAGCGAAATTTCGACACGATGGATCTTCCCGGGAGTCCCGACGTCCGCACAACAGATAAACACCGTTTGTCGCTGTTCATCCCAGACACATCGGTCGCCCGGCTCTAGACCAGACACCCTTAGCTTGCGCGACTGAGCAAGCAGAGAAGGGTAAAAGATCTCCGTCTCCGTGGCGCGCAGGGTCACGGCGGGGTCCACATGGTTCGCCCACTCATAGTACATAGTCCCCGAGTTCATCTCATAATCGAGTTTGAGAGGGATGCCACAGGTCTTCGCGGGATAGGGCCGGACGATCGAGGTTAGGATCCTGCCACCGTTATCGAGCGAGGGCGCGGTTTGCTCGTAGTCGAGAAGTTGAGCGGGAAGTGCACGGGATTGACTGAACCAGGAGAAGTTCTCGCCGTTCCAGTCATCGCCGTATGTGTCGGTATTCGATGGGTTATAGTTCCACAACCTACGAGGCATTAGGATCTGTGGAGGGTTGTGCGAATTCGGAATACGTACGTGAAACCGACAAGCGATCTTTCAAGCCCAGTGATCATGGCGTCCATCATCTTAGCCTGCCAGCTGAAATCTCCCGTTTCGAAAGCTTTCTTATGACTATCCGATCGTCAGTCACAGTACACGAAGACTTTAGAGGACATTATGACGCACTTCATATCCATAGGAATACCACACTCGCCAATGAGGACAGGGACCTGGCCCAGTGATTTCGCAGCATGTTCCACTAGGGTAGCAATCTGCAAGCTGAAATTGTCCCGGGCACCCTTATGGCCCCAATAGAACGCCTTCAACGGGAATAGACCCCGCGATAAGCCTTGCACGTTCACCGTGAAGTTGCCAAAGGACTTTTCGAACAGGGCTTTCAGGTCATACCAGTGCGGTGCGAAGACCATGTTGTCGATGCGACCTTCTTTCCCGAAGCTTGGAGGACAAAACTGGAATCGACAATTAGGTTATTGAGTTCGTGATACAGCTACCACTGAGCATTACCTCGTTCGGAATGGGCTCCAAGAAGGCTATCTTGTTTGGCCCGGCTAAGCTTCTTACACGCTGCTCCCACCGTTTGATGAGCGGATAATAGCAGTCAGTGTACCAGTCGATCTACAACGTCGTCAGCAGCGATACCTTGCAACAATTGAATTAACTAACCGGCTTCTTCGTTCGAGGATGCACCTTAAAATACTGCTCCTGCAGAACGACAGCCTCGTTCTTCTTGGTATCCCAATCCCACACATTATGCATCTGCCAAAGGCACTTGCCCTTAGTAGGCCCATCATCTCTCCACGCCTTCACTCTATTCTTGTTAAGGAGGGTATGCCCACCAATCCTGGTAGGGTGAGGGAACGATCGTTTATAGGTCGGGACCTCCGTTGGGTAGCCAGCTCCCAACTGGAAAGACTGGAATGCAGAAGCTGTCTCAGCGTCAGCGCCTGGTTAGGGAAGATGCGGTCGATGTCACTTACGAACGTGTGACAAGTGAAGGTCGGTATTGTAGTCGAAACTGTGCAAAGATGGTATTTCTAGGTATCCTCTATGTGGTTCGTTCATAATCTGAGGAGAGGTTCGTTGGCAGTTCACCGTGTAAGAGTGGTACAAATGTACCTCATAACCTATAACAGCCTCCAGATCCCCCGTCGCCTTCACAATCTCATCAAACATATTCAAGAAATGGTCTTGCAGATACGTCTGAATGTTAACATCATTCCCTTTCGCGTCTTTCACCACAAGCTTTGGCGCAAAAGCCTCTCCAGCCCAAAACAACGTTCTACCAACGCCCCTTAGCACTCAACCCACAACACGAACCCGAAGGAGGACACTCACGCCATAGTGGCCGCACTAAGCTTCTGATATCCACAGGGCCAAATCCCTCTCTCCTCCTCAACATGTCCACCCCTCTTCTGCCCTAGGAGCCAACCAGCGCCCACTTCCTCTATTGCGTGCAGATCAAAGCCCGCTAACTCCAACGTCCACGCAGGAGCCCCCGAACCACCAGAATATCTTGACCATACATCCTGGTGTAACGAGACGAAAGCGCTGATCCCGTAATCCGGTGCCATAGAGAGTAGTTTCCGGATGTACGTGAGGTATTCCCTATCGTATATCCCTCTGAAGGGTCGTCAGCGTTACGCTCTGGGTTAATTGATAGAGGCACTTACGGGCCCGCATGTTCTACCGCTTCCCAGGTTACAAGAAACCGAACTGTACAATAATCAGTCTACCCATACATCGGCAGGGAACCACAACGCACTCACTAAATGTCAACCCCCACCTCCTCAGCCTCGCAAAATGCTGCGGCGCCTCTTCCAACGGAAATGGGCGTCCAACGAAAGTAACCGTCCTATGGTCTCCAGGAAACTGCTCATGGTCATGATCAACAGGCCTGCGTAGTATACACTCAGTCTCCAAGCACCTTTATACGCGCTATGAGATTACAACAACTCACGTTTTCGTACACCCCGACACGTTCGCCCCGCGAAGATGGCACACTCTCCCGTACTCGTCTACGAAGTGCTTTCCATGTACACGAATTCCACCCCCGGTTGATCGGTGCGACCAATTATGCGCGTATGACACGGCTGAGCCGGGCTTGTAGTCGGGTATACTGACGGGTGGTCTGGCTGTACTCAAGCAAGGGCAAGGAAATTCAGCTTCTCAAGCATGCATGGAAATGAATGCTACTGACCTTGAACGACGACTCTGACGACGTTCGCGAATCCTTCTCAACAACGATGAAGGATTGCTCTAGGGATGATGACGCCGGTATCGACATCGAGGGATAGGAGGGTATCGTGGTGGTTGAGGACAACCGCGTTGAGGCTTTGAGCCCATGCGTTGGCACTGTCCTCTCGGTTGTGTTGATCCGTCGTTCATGATCCGTTGGTCAACCATCTCCCGCTCGTACCTACCATCCAGTTTCATATTCCACCTATACAATGATGCAAAGTTTCAGGTTGCGTTCGCATTAAGCCCATTATATCGCGACATTAAGGTATACAGGAATCGTCCTCAAGCTTTTCGATAATATTCTACAAGTATAACCCGGAATGATGTTATGGCGGCTCAAACTCCAGAGGAAGGACGGAAGCGGCTAGGAGCGGCTGGGGGAATGGCGGGGGATATCCGTGAATGAATGAAGGTATGCCGATGAAGATGCTCGAACTTCAAGTATGTGTAGGTGTAGTATCGGAATAAATAGCGGGGATAGCTGAGTCCGTTCTCTATACTGAATCCTGTCTAATAGTTCATCGAGTCCCGATCTTCGCTCGTCAACCTCGCCCACTCAAGGCAAAGTCTATACACATAGGCTGGGGATGAGAATGAAACGAGATCAGCGACAGAGAGGACATAGCACACAACGATACTCACCTTCCATATCCACCGTCCTCCCAATGGTTTGCTTCCACTCCTTTCCTGCCCTAGCTATCCGCCGCAAGCGGCGGTCCCCTTCTAGAGGTCTCCGTTCATCAAGGGGTTCATTAGCTAGCGACGAACCAATCGCTTCCAGGGCAGCTTTGCTTGGGCCCGAGAAATACGCATGGATGTTATACACTTCTTTGTACGAGGAGGAGATGGGGATGAAATGCAGCCTAGAAAGTGATGAGCGAGATGGTTTGGATCGCTGATTGATAGAGTGCAAGATACGCACCACGGCTCGATCCAATCCGAGAAGAACTCCTTATACACTGTGGCTTTCAGGGGAACGCTATCGCTAGCCAAAAACGCCATAAATCGCCCGCTATACCCAACGCCATCGAGATCCATAAGGTACTTGTACGCCCAATGCTGGCCAAGCGGCACCGCGTCTGCGAACCTGGTGAACCGCCTAAGCGCGCTTTCTCCTCCGGGGTAGCTGTTCGCAGATACAGCCTTCACGAATGCGGTATCCATCACCTCTTCGTTTAGCTTCTCCACTGGCACCGTGGCGGCGACGAAGTGATTAGAATCGGGAGGGTCGGCGAAGGTAATCGTCCTGTTAGTCTCTGACGTATCCGAGGACATTTGAAGGAACCGATGCCGATGGAAATGGGCTGCAAACCCCGGTGGATGGTTTCCTCCTCCAGATGATGCCCCTCGCCAAAAGATCTTGTCCTCCTTCATTTCCCAAGGCACTTCCATTTTGTCCACTTCCTTCAACTCCAGATTCACCGAGTCCCATCCGTACGTGTATCTCGGTGTGTTACCAAAGTAGTAGTGACTTGGAATCCGGATGTCCATGAAACCTTGAGCCTTCGCAGGGCTGAAGATCGGATACAGCGCGTGTACGGGTCGGAAGTCGGTGAAGAAGTGGCCTTGATCCATGTGAACGTGGGGTTTGGCGCAAAAGTCGAGTTCGGCGGTGGTTTGTGGGACGAAGGTGAAATCGTCGCCGGGTGAACCGTCTATGTCGAAGTAGTTGATATTTTGCAGGCGGAACACGTTGCGGAGGGAGGAGAATATGCGACGGGCGACTGAATTGGGATGGCAAGTCCGCCGCCACTTGTCCCAGGTGGCGCCTTGTCCAGCCCAGTCCTCCTGGAAAGGACCACCCAGCATCATCTCAAGGCCCTTTGAAGAATCTTGAAGCGTCAAGTTGAAGTACTTCTGGTGCTCCCATGGTACGAGGACGCGACTCTCAGGCTTGGTATTGATAGAGAATTCGACGTCTGGGAGCTGTCAGAGGTGTCAGCGAGAATCTGCGCGGCGAAGCATTACTCACCTTGTCTTGGAACTGCTGAAGCATTTGACGGAATCCTTCAGCACGCCCACTGACACCTTCCCCTCGCAGATTGACTCCCTCCGCTTTGCCATTCCGGATTCGAACAAGGTCGACAGATGGGAGTTCAGCTGCCTAGGGATAATCGCCAGTCAGTCTCATATGGATGCAACCATTCAAGAACGCTTGCCTGCGATGCACGCCGCCGGAGCTCTGTCCCACTCAGCTCCCAGAATGGCTTCAGGTCCTCCATCAACCCGTCATATTCATCCACCATTTGCACGCCATTCTTCATCGCAAAGTTCCACCAGTCATCGAAGCCCTTGGGTGGTGGCCGGCCGTATCGCTTTTTGTACTGTTGTACTGCCGCCTTCAATGTCTTCGACTGCCCCGCAAGCTTCTTCCGGAACCGCTGCTCGGCTTCCTCCATGAGCTTTGGAATGGGGTGTTCATCGACAACGCCTCTCCGTGTAACGCCAAGAGAGTGTAGGGGTTGTTTCGCTTTGGCGAGAAGCTGGTCTTGAATCTCGGGCGCTACCAGAAGCATTTGGTCTTCTAATCGTGACTTGTCACGACTGCCGGCGTGAAACCCCGCCTGCATGAATACGAGCATGACGCAGAGGGCGAAGACATATCCATTGCGTAAAGGGAGTGTGGTTAAGGAGAGTAAGGATTTCGCCCGCATAGTACTCGTTGGGCTGGCCAACGCTTTCGTTGTCGTCGTTGTCGAGGTTGTCTGACACTGTCTCTGATCCGTTTGTTGTCGAGAATTTGATTCTCAGGCCAGCGCCATCATCGTCCGAGACCTGCTCTGCGACTCTTTGACGGCTTCCACCTTGTTCCGAGGACCCAGGGTCACTCATTTGCGCAATCGTTGCACATACCGACCCAAAATTCATCCAGAAAAGAAAGACAGGAACGCGCGGGGCCTCGTCTAACTTGATGTGCGGTGTCAGCGATTTGTTGGGTGGTGGCGAAACGGTCAGAGCTCCAGGATAAAGGTATACTTCCCAGAACTAGTCCTGCTCACATGAAGACATGCCTGTCGACACATGCTGTCAATGGAGTGGTAATGCGGGCGCTTAATTCATCAATGGTCGGATGCCAGACGGTACGCTGCCATTTTTGAGGACGAAGGGTGACCAAGGTGCGCTGATCGATTATGTGAATATGCTGTTCCAAACTCACTGCAATCGTTCAGTCTTCCTAGCTGAGTTCAACTCCGTGGACTGTGCGATTCCATTCTCTGGACGCCTTCCCGAGTCTCCGTCGATGCCTCCTTGCGCAGAGCTCATCTTTTTCGGCTGCTGTGTTGGTTTCAGAAACGCGTCCCGACAAAATCCCTTGACTTTTGAGTAGTCCGATCGCACACACCTTGCCAAGACGGTCATTCACTATCGCAACAATGCGAGTCGAGCTTCTCGCCCCGAGTGCGGCTTTGGGTGCTTACGCGCTAACATTGACACGCTCTGTTCAAATGACCTTGACTTACCACGAGGCGGGGCCACTTCATACAGCTGAGAATCCCTTTCACCTTGTCACATCAACCGAGGAATATGCTTCTTGGCTGCGGACTTGACCCTGATGCCCGTTATTTTCAACGACCCTCGTTATAAGAAGGGGGATGAGATTTCGACTAGAGCTCTGTGATTGACGATGCTGAAGTACTTTCTGTGGTGCCTTCTTTCGACCGTCAGCCTCGTTTGTGCCCTTCCCAAAGTAAAGCTCGGCCAGACAGCCCTCTCAGGCCGAGCAGTCTCGGATTCCGTCGAATTCTTCGGTGGTATCCCATACGCCGAGCCGCCACTTGGAGATCTTCGACTTCGCCCTCCCGTTATCAAAACCCGCCTAGATTTTCGATCGTTCAACGCGAGCTCTCACGGAAAGGCTTGCCCCCAACCAGTGCGCACTCCTGCCCCTATACAACGGTGGAGACGCTCACAACTAGACAGTTTGTCGAAGACCTTACGACCATATCTGAGGATTGCTTGACAATCAGCATCTGGCGTCCAGCAAATATCTCGGCCAAAGCCAAGCTACCAATTGTGAATGCCTACATTTTCCCTTCGGACCTCCACTAACCTTTTGGGTTCGTTAGTTGTTCTGGACGTGAGTAAACTTTGATATTCAGAGTTCGACATTATCAAACTTTCTCCAGATATGGCGGCGCATATGCTGTCGGCTCCTCGAGCAAGGAAGACGGAACTAACCTCGTGGAGCGTAGTATCGCAAGGGTACGCCTCAACGTACACGTTCCTCGAACAATATTGATATGAACCAAAGGGCACTCCAATCATCTATGTCAGCTTCAATCATCGCTTGGGTCCCTTAGGAGTTCCTCAGGGTCAGGAAGGTATACGCACCTGCCCTTCTTCGTTCCCGACTTTCTGAACTCTAGCTCCATAGCCGATGACCGCCGTGCGCTCAACTTAGGAGTCCAAGACCAAACTGCAGCATTGAGATGGATACAAGCTAATATCCACTTCTTTGGGGGCGATCCAAGCAAGGTAACGGGGCTAGTCTACCTCGCATAGAATACGTGACTTGACCTCCTCATCAGGTTACGGCGTTTGGGCAGAGTTCTGGATCGATTATGCTGGCAATACAATACCTCGATCCCCAGTTCGACCGATTGGTGAGAGGGGTGGTAAGTCTACTCCGCATATGTAACGAGTTACCTCTACTCAACCAGTCCACAGATATTCGAATCCGGACAGCTGAACGGTCTCGCATCGTACACAGCGGCCGAACAGGAATCTGGCTGGCAAAATTTCGTTAACGACGTTACTTCTTGCGTGGGCACTGGCACCTCGGGAAACTCGTTGCCGTGCCTGAGGAATGCTACCACGGAAGAGATTACCGAGGCGATACTTCAGACATGGAATAATCATTGGGCGCCTGTTGTTGACAAAGGTAGAGGCAGCGTGTTCCCGGACTTTGCGTCTCGTCTTTACGAGAAAGGAAAGTTCGCGCGTATTCCCTTCATCGCTGGGACAAACCTGGACGAGGGTAAGTATCACTAAGCGCTATTTGGTTTGGCAAATGCTCAAAGGTTGCCGCCCAGGAACGCAATTCGCTGTTCGAGAAGGGTTGACCGAGGAAGCTCTCAAGGCTCTAACAATCGAGCAGAACGGACCCGCTCCACCCGGTTTGGAACAGCTTTTTGAACGAGCCATCGACCGAATCATGCAACTATATCCTGATGACCCCAAGATAGGCTCGCCGTACGGCACTGGGGACGAACTCTTTGGATTGCCCTCTTCTTACAAGCGGCAAGCCTCCCAGGGTACGCTACCTATCACCGTTTTTCTGTAACCTAGTAAACCTTGGTTCGTAGTGGGCGATATGACCTTCGACGCGCCACGACGACAGTGGTCTCAGGCCGCAGCTCACTTTGGTGTCAAGTCATACGCGTACCTTTTCACTCATAGGGATCCGCAAGGCGCTCCTGAGTTGGGTGGTCAGTGCCGTCCTTCTTTTTTCGAGCGTGCGTGTATCCGACCCTTACACCCTTGACTATGCAGTGCCCCATGGAGCAGAAATACCTTACGTCCACGGACGAGCTGACGCTACGAACGATGAGGAACAGAAGTTCAGCACTGTCATGATGGACTACTGGATTTCTTTCACTGTATCACTCGACCCCAATGACGGGAAGGGCGTAAAGCGTATGTGAATACTGCTCGTCTTCGGCACGACATTCCTCATACCAGCCTTCGTTTCAGGTCCTGTTTGGCCCCGGTATACGAAGACAAACGAAGTGAGACCCCTGTAATCAATAGTCCCATCCATGAAGGTTCCCTGACCGTTGTCACGCAGGTGCTATTGCAACTCGAAGGCGGGAATACGACTGTAGTCAAAGACGACTATAGAAAGGAGCAGAACGAATTCCTCATTCAGAACGCCCTGGTTCTGCGTCGATAACAGCGGGCAAGTTCAACAATGCAGCCCTAAATATCGGTCTTAGTAGAACGACTACCAGACACCCAGTTTTGAGAGTTCCACATGCTCAAGATCAATACGCTAGTGCTGCCTCCAAGAACGAGCGAGTGATACGGATGCCGCTCAACTCGATATCAGTGAAATCTGGATCGTCCAGGAGAAGGCGCTCTATCTCGTCTACATCTTCGTGGCGAATATACGTCCTGGAAGCGACATAAGCTTGACTGTTCTACGCAACATCGGGGAAGTATTGAAATGAAACGTACTTCGGAGACAACCACACAACCTCTCCGGGAGTTAAAAGTCGCTTTCCAGCGCTTATAATGCGGAATCGAGATCGCTAGGAGGGTCTGTCCGGCCAGGTTCTTAACTTTCTTGTACATTTTGCTTGCAGTTGGCCAACGACTGGCTCGCTCTTGCCCTTCCCTCAACGTATCCGCGAAGTAGTGGTCAACGTACACCGTCCCATTCTCACTGCACATTCACGTTGAGTTTCCCTTCCGGTCTCCGATATAAGTGAAAGGCGACTCACGATACGAACTGCCCACGGCCCTTCAAAAACGCGACAACCTCCCGCGGTCCAAGAACCTGGTCGTACGTCGCGTCGAGATCACGTCTTCTGGACCCGCGGAACCCTTCGCAAGGACTCGGAGGTTCTGGTTCCCCTGACGGTTCCTGGCGTTTCTCGACGAAGAAATGCTCCGAGTACTTTGCGCGAGCTACGAGTTCCCTTCGGGACACTTGCTTCAACTTGTGGATGGGTTGACTGACCCCAGCGCCGGGCTGGGGTGAGGCGGTGGCGGTGACCAAGGCGATTGCCGAGAGGAGAGGGAGGAGGACGAGGATGACTCGCATTGAGGCAAACGGATAACCCAACAGAAATCAGACGAGGCGGGAAGCACTCGCATTCTAGCACTGTACTCCTCATTTTTAACGATTGAGCACGGTGACACTTGCTGGTCTTCGACCCAGCTCCCATTCATCGTGCGCCCCACCGCAATTTAATATACAGAGGGTAGAGAAACGTGCTCTCTCGATGGCAGATGCACGCATGGGCCCGCCCAATCATGAATTTAATCACGCCTCAGAAACCGAGTTACGTTGGATTCGTTCGATAGGCATGGGGTGATCCATCCAATCATGGCACCTACGAACGAGACGGATTTTCTGCTGAATATACTCGGCGTTGTTTGGCCGGTTGTCTAACGATCGTCGTCGCTGGGTAGGCTCTCTGCACACCACTTTCCTGCACATCGTCCTATAAATAAGCACAAACCGAGAATAGCTCAAGGATTTTCCATCGATGCTCTATTCTTGTCGTTGACGGCAGACACTTGTGTTGAGTTGGCCAGGAAACCGCGTCAATAGCTAACGTTGTAACCACCGGCTGAAGAAAACAGGAAACAATTGAGCTCAACGTTACGGTGTGCACGAGAAAGTCCCGATTTCGGCCTAGCTCGTTGAAGACATCACAGCGCTATCGTGGGGGTAATTGATACAGTACCGGTACTAACAAAAAGGATTCGTACACTACAGAGGGATATCATCTGTCCTTAGATCCTGGTTGTACATGGGGTCGTTCATACAATGGAGACGTCAAACAGAACAAGGAAACGGGAGAGCGAACAGACTCAGAAGATCATTACGGTCCGTTATCAAGGTCGCCCGTCTCCCCTCTGCGGTTGCTGGGTAGTTCCCTCACCTGGGGCCATAAACGGATCTTTGTGTTCTGGGGCTTCTCCTGCGACCCCAGCGCCATACCCCCAATTTTCTCCGTAACCAGGTGGTTTGGCAGTGACGGGGCCTGCATCTGGACCAGGGCCCCAGTTCGACTGGAATCCAGCGTATGGAGGAGCGGTATTCGGGTACTGCTGCGAAGGGTATGGAGGCGCGGGCTGGTTGAACGGCGGCGCGTAAATGGCTGGGGAACCATCGTGTGGGCTAACTTCTTACAGTTAAATGGGCGCCCGCGTTTGGGACTCAATCTGGACGTGCTGGAGGGGCAGCAACTCATAAAAGCCTGCATAGTCGAGTCTCTGGTTTCTCAACGTCTCTTCGAATCCCTTTTCTCGGTGAGTCTCTCCTCTCTGTCCCATCAATCATCTTTCACTTAACACTGCCAGTAGCTTCGTCAGACGACCCAGGGTTGCTACGTTCCAACCATGATAGCCACTCGACTACTGAGTTTCCTCGCGCTCACTGGCCTCGCCATGGCCTGGGTCAAGCTCGATCCCGCTCTCATTCCACAAGTGCCCGCTAAATTACCTGTTTTGGCTTTGGGGACGCCCTCGTTCATCCCCGAAGACATCCTCGCAGGCATCGCCAGTAAGACGCCGCTGAACTCAAGTACTAGTACTTCTAGGCGCCAATCAGACGACCCCCGTAACCGACTTTATGGGATATATGGGCCTGGTGGCTCCGAGAATACTGATTCCGGTAAAACCGATTACACGGACAACCTCGCAAAGCTCGACCCCCACAGTCGATCTAACCCCATCGGCCCCACGAGCAATCCCGACGTCAATAGCATTCGGGATTCTCTGCCCTCGGACGGCACTTCCAACTCTCTGGGGAAGGTGGCAATCTCCAGGGCCGAGACGATACTTCGGGATTAGCCAGACGCCACAACGACGGCGACTCGATTTACCTCTCCCTCGCAGTAATTCAACGCTCTGTCGAAGTCTACGGCCATAAAATCCCCACCTGCGGTCCCAGCAGCCAGGCGGTCTTTGGGATTAATGCAGACAATAGAATCTCCACTATATCGTTTTGGTGGAAGGAGGCGAAGAAGAACGGTCAGGTCTGCAAGGCTCCATCGGTAGACGAGGTTGTCAAGCGTATCAAGGACACCCTCGAAGCGAAGCATGCCAAGGAAGGAGTAGCATCCATCAAGGTGCACTCCGTCAAAGCTTGTTTTTATGATTCCGGATCCAAGTTTATGCAACCTGTTTACCAGGTCCTCAGCGAGCCCTGCGACCCTGTGACGAACCAGGCGGTGGCGAGGGGCTTTTTGGACTACGTACCCATTGGGAGCGAGGTGTTCGAGCCCATTGATGTGTCTGAGGCGACAGAAGCCCCGCAACTACCCGAGTCAGCTTCCAAGCCCACTGGTGAAGGACCGGTCGCCAGATCTTTCCTCAGCTACTTCGGTGCGCGCCAGAGCCGCAGGAGCGACAAGCCTACAGTCACAGTCGGCATATACGTCGTGAGAAACGGTTTCTTCGGCTTCGTCGAGGACGCTTGGAACTTCTGGCTTGGCCTCCAGAGCTCCTCTATCATTAACTTTGTGAAGAAGCAGTACCTGTTTGCTCAGCCTTGGATGTTTGGCTGGTGGGCCAACTCATTCATCAACACCGTCGATCTCGCCCTCGTTGAAGCCCACGGGAACTTTCATTCCTTCACCACCTACGGTAGTAACACCAATGTCGACAACGTTCGCATTCCTCAGGACATCATCGCTGGTGGCTATGGCAAATTGACCAACGGTGGCAAGGGCTGCCTGAGCTATTGGATCATCGACGCGGGTGAAGTCATGCCAACCCAGCCCGATTTCCAGGCGATCGGCGTTCCTCCAGCCCAGATTGTGCAAAAGGTTTACGGTCCATGGCGGCCGATATTCGAGGGTGGAATTCACGCCATCATGTCCTGGAGGACCGCTCCTCTCATGAGCGACAACGTGGCAAAGCACTGGGCTGAGGTCACCGCCGACATCAACTACCCTGTCGTCACCACTTGGCTGTTCCAGGCTTCAATCGACCCAACGTATACGTCCAATCCGACCTACACTGATCGTGGCACTGGGAAGCCGGGAACTCCGCTTGGCAGAGCCGCTGCCATGTTCAGGTGTGAGCGCCCCTCGGACAGAGTCACGGATTTGGACAAGGTCGACAAATCTACCTGCGTGTCTGTCAGGTACTGGACCTGAGAAGCTGCGTCTCAGAATGTTTTCACCACTGCCGTCTCACGTTACCACTTCCCCCCGAACCCCTGACTGCTGGACCCTTACGAACTTCTGTGTTGTGTTTGCCGGTGTACGCTTTGCTGTGACTCGGACTTGCGGTCAATGGACTTTTTATGGACTGTAACGCTCGTAGTTGTACTTCGTGGTTGCGAAGAATTTGAACGCTGTCATGCTGCTGCTGCTGCATCCAGAACGTGAGGGGTCACTGTGGGTGGAGCGTTATACTTATCGTCGTCGTGGAAGCGTGCTTTGACCCGAGCGATTTAGCACAGCCATTCCGAGCGCAGTGAGTCCTTTTGCTTATTATCAGTTCACACAGTTCGTTGGGGTGTAGGAGGCACTACCATACACCCGTGATTAGCACAGCAGGCAGAACACATTCTCTACCCTGCGCGAATGTACCCCAGAATTAGGTCTGGTATTCCAGATGCGCTCCGACATGCATGACGAGTAAGGACAAGTGCAGGGATCTGGCGTTCACGCTGACCTGTTTTCCCAGGGAGCATCGGTCGCAAAGAGTTGAACTCTGGACCGAGGAAGAATCGACTATTGAAGTTTGCAGCTCCCTTTGAGGTGTTCTCTTTGCGCGGTATGAACTCCGAATTACAACGCAGCCTCCGTACGCCGCAAGCATTGTTCCAAGAATGAGGAACACAAGGACAGATGCGCCCTCGGTATGCAGCCCTGAATTCTTTCGCAATTATTGGGTACATTTCTGCGACAATTTTGCGATCATGAGAGGCGACCTTGCCTGTAGTGTAGGTTCAATGAGACGCAGCAGCCTTTGTGACGAAGGGGGCCTATTTTGTTCTTTAACGACAAACTATTATCTTCCATTGGTCCACGTTTTATTCACGAGTTCACTGATCCAAGCAACAGGGCCACCAGCCTCGAGGCTCAATAGCGTTAAACTGCTATGAGAGTCGTTGGCCTTCATTCCCCATTTCAAACCTACAGCCCGAGTGCACTGCTTCCCGTCTCCAGAATGGGCAATCTCAGAGCCAAAGGGGGTACCGTCCCTGAATGCCGTCAAACTCACTAGCGAGCTCAACGCCTTCTGCTGTGAGTCACTGCCCGCCCTGCTCGATGTGACCATTTGAATGAGCACAGCATTGCCATGCGGAAGTGACGGGGATCGGGCGCTTATTATGAACGTGTTGAATGCGCACAAACAATAACCCCTTCCTGGCGACCACCGCGTGGCTTCAATTAGGACAAAGCACTGTGTGGCACAGTTGCCTGCATGTATATAAAGTCCAGTCCTCAACCTCTCCTCTTCCCTAACCCTCCTTCTGCATCTTACCCCGAGAAACTCATATCCGAGCTATCTCGGCCAAGGCTGTGCTTCGCCACCTTCCACCGAGTCGGGACCCACGAACGCTGTAACAACCACTATCGTCGGCTTCGATTTTCTGGCGTCACCACTAGCTTCTTCTCTTACTCGAGTACTATCACCGAGCAGACCTGTCACCTCTGGACGCTGTATCGGATCTCTGACCACGAGGCGCTAAATTGGGAGACTTGCCGATCTCTACTGCTTTCGAAGCGGATAAATCTCGAGGGTCAGCAGAACCGCCACCCTCCTTTCACGAATCATCTCAAATACTCGCACCTCGAACCCCATATACCCCCCTCATGGCGAACCCTGAAGAAATGGCAGATAGTCCTGAGGTCGAAACCACATCGG
>JANDKE010001323.1:0-15088 GCA_027627275.1 Coprinellus aureogranulatus
CGGTCAACGCACGAATGAACTGTGTTCTTGAAACGAGTGAAGCGGTGGTTGCTCTGATCTGTTAGGTTGGATGTATGTGAATGAAGTTGATTCTGGGCAATGTAGACCGCTTTCCTCGACCTTTTATACTGCTCACACTGTTTGTTCAAGTTGAACCTGCTGATGAGCCTGTCGAGGGGATGTACCGGGAATCACTATATGGGCAGAGCAGACCGACGGCACCATAACGGCATCGATCCTACTCCACATTGACAATCTGCATTTCCGAATTAAGAGGATATGATCTCCGAAGTCCAATGCATGTTCTCTCCGCATTGGTATGCACAAGGTTTAGAGGCATTCCCTTCTCGCGTTCTTTACTCTCATGAAGTGCACTTCCATGGCCGAATTGTGCTCTTCCCAGTACTAGTAGCACAGGGAAAGAGTTCTAATTTCTATCATGCCAGGCGCTTATTTTGGCAGTCACTCGCGAGTGTCCATCAGGATAACCACTCTGCTCGACTTTGTCAGTTGGGTGAAACAGATGTGTTATCAACGGAAGCATGATATTCACGGCGTTGAAGCATCAGCCCGCTGATTTACCTGTGCCTACCGATACCAACGCTGCGAATCATCCGAGATCCCCCCGAATAGACCTGAGAAAATGCGACCGAAAATCAGCAACTGTATGGTGTGTGCATGTGTCAGTTTCAAAGATTCGGCTCAATTCGACCGTTCGGGAAGTTGGATAGTGCAAGCTACGCACTGGCAAATCGTGACCCGGAGCAAACGCTAGTCGCAATCCCCACCAAGATCAGCACAATAGCGCTGATTCCACATGGGCGCAGAAACGCAGCAAAGGTCAGTTGAGTAAGCCTCTCGACGATCGCTTCCCTGGAATCGGTCGGCGGTTCTCGACTACTGGTGGGATCCTCAAGTGATCCTCACTTTCCAACAGCCGAATAGCACTCACCAGCGTCTAGCCGATTCATGAGACACAGAACAGGAAAAGAGCTCAGAAAAAGGAAACCAAATTCAAAAGCGAGCAATACGGAAGGACGGTGGTGCAGATACAATAACAAGAAGTGAAGAACAAATATAGAGCGCCTATCATACGACGAGATAGCGCGTGAGAACGAGGGTGAAAGTGGGGGACAATAGAGGGGAGGGGAGGTATGGGAAGGAGTGCAAGACAGGGGAAACGGAGAGTGAGGAGGAGAAGAGCGGGAAAGGGTCGACCGGGCGTTGCCGGCGAAACGATCCGAATCATTTACGATCAGGCGCCTCCGAGTCAGACACCTCTCTCTCTTTCGTACCGCGACGACCTCACACACTCGCACCTGCAACTTATCGACTGTCCGCCCTCAAGCTACGACCCCGCCGTCACCTTCGAATGTCCTAGCTCCTACAACATTCAGGGTGGACTGGGATTCGCGTCGTCGTGGTCGCGAGTTGATACTGAGGGTGGTTGGGGCGATGAATTTTGGTGTTCAATCGATTGGCAGTATTCTGGTTTCTCGTCTCGTTGCTTCGATAGCAACGCCACGGCGACCGACTTGTCGAACGTCTGCCTTCTATGCATGCGCTGCGCTCTTGCAGGGTGAATTNTGCGTTTTCCCCCTCGTGTAGAGNGTGGNAAGGCGTTTTCGAGGGCCTCGCTTGNTACTAGATACTGGACGTGGTTGGACGACGATNCACGANGATGGAATGGGTTTCTCCTGGATATTGATGGAAGCCTTCTCAGCTTTGCCTCTGCTTTCTACGACCCGCGCTGTCTTGTCGAATCTCACTCTTGGGGACGTCTACGCTTGGCTATGAGTCTCNCTACTCCTATGGGGTAGCNAGGAATCTCGGGCTTAGGCTGATACGATCTCGCGAGAAAGGTTGGTCTAACCGGATTTGTCGCTGTTCTGCACCANCGTAACGTCCCAAGATCACCCTTTCTTCGATGGCTAGCGTTTGATCNTTGAGTATCCTTTCTCCCGTGGGGTGAATGGAGCCAACGCATCCATATCCTGCTTCATCCTGCAGAGGGTNTCCAGACGAGGATGGCAAGCCNGATCTCGCTCTCCCAATTTTGCGTCTACTTTGCGCTATCACTGCACCACTGTTGTCGAAAGTACACCCTCCATTCTCGCTCGACAATTGCTTTTTTGCCATGCCTCCTTCCTCAGGATGAGCGGGGTCGTCTGAGCTCGNAGANAGGAGATTGTTCGAGGGTGTTCGGACAACGGCAATGTGGCAAGTTCGCCTGATCAATTCTAGTCATTCTGGTTTAGTCTCCTTGCTGCGTATGAGTATCTAGACTGCCAGCACCTTGTCAATAGTCCACCCTTAACTCACGCCNGCCGATTGCTCCTCGAAATTCCTTTCGCCCGCTGGGCGAAATTGCATGTCTCAAGTCAGCTATCNGCGGTCGAGTTAACGGNTGATNNGATNNCGGCGAGTTCTNCTGGGNATCGATGCAAGTNTTCTCCTTNTGTCTGNTCTCTACCATCGCCCCCTAATCAAAATCATACTATCTNGCCTATCTGATCCNCACANACNTTTCCATCCCTCCTATGCCAAAATCGCTTCGANACCTGACCTAGCGATATCGTCNTCTANTGTACAATTATAGNGCATGAAGGCATGTGTGTCNATGNGGCATATTTGAATGAATGATGAGGNTANCAAGGAACGCCGAGACGAAANAGATATAATACATTTGGTAGCAAAGCATGGGAAATGCTAAATTGCGGATGCCGGCGCTAGAGGAAGGGGTAAAACATGTCGTCTAGTAACCGGAATCACCGGCATATTGGTGGAAACCTCTCCCTTCCTGAACGCTGAAGAAACCATAGGCTCCAACGCTGCAGGTTGCGAGCTAAAATCAGCCCCCATTGTAATGAGTTCCGCCATGGTGAAGTTGTTGATTGACCGTGGAGGTGGAACGGCAGCGCAGGGGAGATTTCTTCCCCTAGCTTGNGCGAAGAGATGATTTTGGAAGAGCTGATGGTNGTAGCCCCCATCGCTGTGCACNNTGCTACCAAGGAGGGTNCTGCGCNGGCGTTCCAGCGACCCCAGATCCTGCACNAGGTCCAATGCATGNACGATTGAGTATCCGATGAGAAACCGAGTGGAATCGATATCTATCGTGGTTGTGGCCAANTCTCTATATAAATCATCCTGCTNCTCAAGCTTAGTGTGCATNTTTGNGGTTGATTTGGCTATGACGCTTACCCTGGCAGGCATGAAGTGCGCTATGNGNTTGTTCAACCTCGAAGAGCCGTGNGCGGATTCGGCAGCCNGAGGGATCGAGGGTTGTATNTCCTCTGCAGCTANTGCAGACTCACTGCTCATGGACTGCACCATTTNCGCGGTCAGTGATCCATTNGTTGCCTNGGCGGGTGNCGAATCTATNGATTGCCAGTGTGAATCTGAGGCGGAGGTCCCTGCAACCCCGCCGCTTCCAGACAGCCATCTTCTTTGTCGAGCGCCCGCGTCTTCTCAATTGTCCCTTTGGCTTGCGGCCGGAAGGGGTCTTACCCCCTCCCAAGGCGCGCTTGAATCTCAAACTGCGCTTGTCAATAGGTAGTGGGGCGAGAGGAGCCATAGTACGATGCACTAACAAATGGACGAGGCTGATAGCATCCCGTTGTGATTGGCACGAGCCTCGGGAAGCAACTTAACGCAACTTGAGCATACACAAGTCAGGGCTCACTAGTCCCCCTTGGGCGAAACTGACTTTAACTAAGGTAAAAATACGAGGAGATTCATATATGGCTACTGGTCTAATAGATCTACGACATGTATCCTATTCCTCGCATCACCATGGTTCTTTTGGCAGACATAAACAAACCTGCCGGAGTAGGGGCACACTGGAGAGACCGTGTCCACTTCGTGTGCGACCGTGCACTTCTGAACCTGCCACTTCTCGCCACCCTCGGCATCGAGATAGGAAAAATAAAACACCATCTGTCTCCTGCCTTCCATGTACCTTCTCACTACGAGTTTCGAAGTGAGATAGCGACTGTTTCCAAACGTCGTGAAAGGCTTTGCTCCGCCGGTATTATCATAGACCATCTGCAGGGCAGGAGCAGCGCTCGTCGATAATACAGTGATTTGTATATTCTCCATTCCCTTCGACACATCGAGGAGCAGTCGCACAGACTTGATCCCCGTGTGGTCGGATACAGTCGTTGGAGAAAGGATTTCGAAGGTTATAGGCGTCATTTCGTCGAATTTGAGCCACTTTGAAGGGAGTAGAATTCGTACCCCGCGAGTTGACGGAAGGTCGTAAGGCCCGCCGGGGTAGGAAGCTTCATAGAAAGGCTTGTGAAGGTCGATGGAATCGCTGGAAAGCCGAGCGGGCTGCTGCTCTATCGGCCTTAGTTCGGGGACCGTCCACATGGAAAGCATGTCTGGCAGTAGAAGCACGACGGCGTTGGCTATGTCGAAAACCTGCAAGTCAAGCATCGGTTTCCTGGGGGATAGGAGATTATAATATGATGCGTACATTGCTAGTCCTGGCCTTCTTTCCCTCTAGCAGATTCCACGAAGCCAGAGTAGAGTGGTCGATATCCCATACGGCCAGTTGTCCGTTGCCTTTCAAAATGTAGACTCGACCGCCCGAAATCCAAAAACGGGCAAGCGAGGTGTTACCATCTATACGTATCTCTCCTAGTAAACGTAGACGACGACTGTCCTGCGTGGGTCGACACTCGTACACCAGAACCCTGCTTATGCGTAAGCGCTGCGGGGCAGGCAACCAAGAACGCGACTCACCGCTGATTCAATTCCTGGCCGTCATGAACATAGGCGGCGATTCTGAATGAATCGCATGATGACTGAGAAGGGGTGGACATGGTGAAGAAAACGTTCGAACCGAGGTGTACACTGTCAAGGAGAATAGGCCCAGGAGCGGGCAGTGACCCCGGTGCCCCTACATCCCAAAGATGTATATCTGAATCCGAAAGGCCAACGACATACCGTCCGCCGGGTATGATTTGAGCTCGAATGAAGTCTTCAATCGGCCCATTAAATGCGCGCCCTGGAGCCAACTCTAGAGGCCGTTCGTGGCTGGGAACAATCCTCGCGGAAGGTTTCGATAACTTAGACTGGAACAAATGCGGTCGGAGAGCTGCCCTTCTCAGTTCATCCAAGTTCATTGAATGGAACTTTTGAAGAGAGAGCTCGAAAAGAGAGTCCCGTCGGTACATGGTCCGCAAGGCTTGCACCCACAAGGTCCGTTCGGATAGCGCATCATGCGCTACTCTGCAAACCTGCAACATCGTGAGCAATCGAAATGAGCTGCAGTACCGACAAATTAAGAGCTTGCCTGACTGAGTCGCAACAAATCAATTGGGTCAACATCCGCCAAAACGCGTAAGATGAGTTCGAGTGGCAAGTTGAACAGGACGTGCATCGCCGTTGAATGCTGACGGGGCGGGGGAGCTATGACCGTGTACCGGTCCAGGATCTCCTCAGACAGCTTGGCAACGAGAGACGGCGCCTAACGATTACTATGAACATTAGCATCCTAAGCCACACAACCAACGAAGCACCGTACTTGCCCCGTCGGGGTACTGTCGTTCCCTATTCAATCTGCTGTAGATCTGTCAGACAGTGGAGCCCTAAGTAGAGTGAGCGCAGCTGACAGGTCAAATGGGTGGCGGGCTCCGACTGTGGTATACGTTGTGGTTGCGAGTCAAGAGCAGAGCTTGGGCAGTGGCATTGGGAAGCTGTGCGTGACATGTGCGTGACACCGGCGCTAAACTCCGATCAACCCTGAAGGAGTCAAGGTTTGCTCTTGACTCTTGACCACAATCTGACAATAACTAATAGTGTCTTACTTTCTTCCTTTATTCAAGATATCGCACATCGGCGTCTCGTCACAATACGGCCTCCCGGAAGACATTGAACTTGAGGTGTGTTCCAGTTGCAAACGTTCCCGATGCTACGCAACGACCCAGAAGCACAAAAGACGGCACTCTTGGCGAAAAGAACCATCGGGATGAGGGACACCGAAGAAAATAGTGAACGCGCAGCTTGAATGGCTGCAAGTCGGGCAGAAGTGAAGACGCTGTGGCACCCGAGCTCCAACCGAGCCTCAAAGTAGCCCGTCCAGGACGGTGATACATCAGCTCCCGACAGACTACATAAGCGGGAATCATTTTGTTCGTTTTTTGACGCGACTTCCCTTATGCCACCACGTAGACGCACTGCAAAAGCCCCAAAGCCCAAGGTTGCACCGAAGGTGGCGACTCCGACCACAAAGTGTCGACTGGTTGAGCTTGGTGCCGAGGTACAGCTTGCTATCATCGAACAGGTCGACAGCTTGGGGTTGGTGCAACTACAGCAGGTAAGTTCTACGCGCTCTATGCAAGCGGAGCACTCTGAATCTTGAACTTTTGAAGACCTGCAAGCACTTCCACAAGCTACTCAAGACGTCCGACAAAGCCATTGAGTTCTGGTCACAACGGCTTCGCCACCAGTCTGCAGTTCATAACCTATTCTGGCCGTCGTTCAAGGACCTCGAAACAGTAAAAGACTTTCAGACTGCTGTGACCGCAGGGCCACGCTTTGTTAGAGCCTACGATAACTCTGCCAAATCTGGCGTGCTCCCCAGCACCACGTCAAACATCGAAATCGACGGAGACATCGGCGATTCACCTGCGCACCTGGTTGCCGGTGGTCGATATGTTGTGCTGCTTGAGTACCAGAAGATACTAGTTATCGACCTGCAAGCCGATACGGACGAGGAAGAGGAGCAGATCGTCTGCACATATGCAACTGAGAGGCCATTAGACGTCCCAGATGGATGCGTTTGGGTGGCCGAGAACGGTAAGAAGGTGTACATCCTCCACCAATATACCTCCCCTATGAAACAGAGAGTTCGCTCGTGAGTCCTCTTCACGTCTGCTCTTAGAGTATCTACCCACCTTTCGTACCCAGCCGTGACCCATGCAAGTCGACGGTCACAAGCTTCACCTTGCTAGAGCTGAGCCTTGGGGAAGATGGACAATTATCTCTGAAAGAGAAAGTTCAACTCCCGGTCGTCCATTGGGCTGAATCCTTGCATGTCCACCCCGTTCTGGACGGCTGTATCGCGTTCGTCGACGACGTCATGGGTGTTACCTTCGTCTGGAATCCTTCTGAGAGCGAATACGCCGCCCTTCGCGTCGGTTGCATGGGCAGCGAGACCCGAGAGAACATTTCGAACGTATGTCACTCCCTCAATTTGATTCTTGCCATATCTGACTTCATAACAGGTATTCTCCGTAGACTCTTTTATCTTCTTTGCCAATGACGAAGGTGTTCAGGCTGTGGAGGTACCGTACTTCCAGGAATTGGAGGAAGATGAGTCAGTCATCATGTCCGATCTCAAAGCTCGTGCCATGTCATCTTATTCGGCTTCGCTGGACACTTCCGCGCCTTCCGTGGCGGAGCGCCGCATCGTCAGCTCAGGATCCCCGGGCCACCCTATCGTGTACGACCTTATTGCCAAGGACCGCAAAGGCGACACTCTCGAGGTCCATCGTCACGTCCTTCACTTCGACCCTGACTCTCCAGATGACATAGAACTCAAAACCATCGAGATTTCCAAATGCACTCTGGATTCGGACGCTGGTCGACTTTCCGCTCGACGCCAGATGCTATGCGACGGACGAATCGCTACCCTGTGGGTACCACAAGACGAGCACGCTTATGGAGCGCCCGAAGCAGCGTATATATCCGTATCGCCCAGNGCTTCCCATGGGCATTTCTCCAAGAGCAAGGCCGTGAAATCCAAGTTCGATGTGGCGAGGTTCTACGAAGGAGGGGATGATATTTACGAATTTGGCTTCTGCCCCGCTTCAGGCATCGCAGTGGGTCTGAAGGANTCTTCGATCGAAGTGTATAACTTCATAGACNGGGATGATGAATAACTCNGNATCATACCTCAGATTCCCNNGTAGTATCNATCTACAGGTCGAGCAAGTCGACTAAATGAATTCTACCAATGCCACCTTCACCGTGATTTCGCATGCATGCATAGACGAACCTGCCGGAATAGGGACACAGCGAAGCGGCATCCAAGCCATAATCCGAGGCACAGCCCACAGCCCTCCACTTCTCGTCTCCTTCGTTGCTTTNTTCCTCGTTACCGTCACTCCAGTAAAGGTATGGACCGGCCATTACATATGATTTGCTCCCGCATGTGAAGGATGAGCGTGAATATGGTCCCATAAGAGATTCAAGAGAGAGGCAGCTTGTTGAGAGCAAGGTGGCTTGGACATTGCCATTGTCGCCTGAGACCTTGAGGGTGAAANGCTGGAGGACCAGCGGTCCAGATGAAGGAGGGTCCACAATATCNAAGGTTAATGGAGCGTTGACGTTCACGCTGGAACGCGCCCAGTTCGTAGGGATGATGAATAATGGTGTTCGATTCGAAGACGCATCGCCGAAGCCATCTCGATATTNGTTATGACAGTATGGCGGGTTGATGACCTCGTTGGATGTGCCCTTGAACGGCTGGAGCTCTGGCGTTTTCCACGCCCAGAGTGCGTCTTCACGTAGAGCAATGATTACGTCGCAATCGCCAAGGCTGAGGATCTACAAGCTATGGTCAGCNAAATGAGTGCAAAGAACTAACGGTGGTATCGATACCAACATCAGAGTGGGAATACCCTATAGCATCAGCGATGAGCCAAGAGACCAGGGTAGAATCGATGAAATCCCACACGGCAAGGCCAGGAGGGGATGCTTGAAGCAAGAGCAGTCTGTTTCCTGCTACCCAGATGTTGAAAGTATAGCCATTGAAGGCCGTCGTATGAACAGAAGCGAGACGCCGGATGGCGGTATGGCTGGGGAGAGGGCCGACTTCGAAGATATGCACCCTACAGATGATGAATTGAGCTTTTGTAATGTCATTAGAGGACGATTGAACCTACAAAGGTCGTGCTACAACGGCAAATCTGAATGTATCGATTGATGACTGAGATGGAGGTGACATGAGAACGACTGAGTTGTCACGGCCCAAGTGCATCATGTTCAGAAGGGTAACGTTTTGCGTCGACCCCGGCTTCCCTGCATCATAAAGGCAGACTCGATTGCTGGCCATACCAATGATGTAGCGCCCTCCGGGTATTATAAACGCCTGTAAAAACCCTGCAGTGTTTTCCAATACCCTTTCACGACAAGGCGTGACTCTCCCTGCAGCTTTGGACAGCCTGCTGTGGAACAGTTCGGGACGAAGTGCCGCTTTTCTCAACGCATCCGAATCCATGGACGGAAGAGGTTTAAATGAGGGCTCGAACAAAGAGTTCTGAGCATATATTCCTCGCACAGTCTCTTCCCAGATCGCGCGATCGGCGAGGATACTTGATAACAACTGGCACACCTGGCGCATTGGGGTCAGAACACGCGACAAGCCCTTGAGGATGGATGCTTGCCTGGCTCATCCTCAAAAGATCAAGAGGCTCGAGCGACCTCAGAATACGCAAGATGAGTTCAGTTGGGAGGTCGGTTAGGGCGACCATCGCGCTCAGCCTGCAGGTCGCGTGAGAGGCAAGAGAAAGGAGGGTTGTGACGTGTGACAATGTTACCGGCGCTAAATGATTGACATCAAAAGAAGGTGGAAACACAAAGAGTCTCTTTTCTCCCAGAGTTGTGCATTGGGCAGCTCCGAGTTGATGGGGAAAGCGAATTTCAGCAAGCGATCGGATGCTTGGATTGAAGGGACTCTGAACCATATCCTATTAGATGTCCGGAGTAGTCGACGGATCTATAGGTCGAGTAAGTCGACTACATGAATTTTACCAAGACCGTCTCGTTCGCCATGGTCGATCATGCATGTGTAGGCGAATCGGCCAGAAAAGGGACATAGAGAAGCAGCATCCAGGCCATGATCAGCGGGGCAACGCACAGCCTTCCACTTCTCGCCTCCTTCGTCCCTCTCTTCCTCAGGATGGACAGTCCAGTAAAGATATGGACCTGCCATGACATAGAGCCTTTTCCCACTTGCTACGTATGAGCGCGAATATGTTCCCATGAGAGAGTCCAGAGAGAGATTGCTTGTCGAAAGCAGCGTGACCTGGACGTCACGGCTGTCGCCCGAGACCCCAATACTGAAACGCTGGAGGAACAACGGACCGGAAGAGGGTTCCCTCACAATGTCAAAATTGACCGGTGTACTGGCGCTCCAACGTGCCCAGCTTGGAGGCAAGATGAATAACGGGGGTCGATCCGACGATGCATCGCTAACGCAGGGTTGGATCCGCTTATGACAGTAAGGTAGGTTGATGACCTCGTTGGGTACTGCAATCGTACCCTCAAAGGGCTGGAGCGCCGGCGTTCTCCAAGCCCAGAATTCGTCTTCGCGTAGGGCAATGACAACCTCGCAGTCGCCGAATTGGATTATCTACGTGCAGGTGTTCAGCCGAATTTAAAATACACGGACGGAATAAAGAATGGTGGCTGATACCGACGTTAAAGTGTGTGTACCCTACCTCGTCAGCGATGGACCAAGAGACGAGGGCAGAATCAACGAAATCCCACACCGCAAACCCAGGAGGAAATGCTTGAGACAAGAGCAGTCTATTTCCTATCACCCAGATGTCGGAGATATAGCCGTTAACGGCCGTCTGGGAGAGGGAAGCGAGGCATCGGAAGGCGGGATGACTGGGGAGAGGCCCAATTTCGAATATATGCACCCTAGAAATCCCGACCTCAGTACTCGTAATGGGTAAATATAGTCAAGGACGGCTGGACTGACAGAGGTCGTGCTATAACGGCAAACCTGAATGTATTGCTTGATGACTGAGATGGAGGCGACATTTGACAGACAGAGTTGTCGAGGGCCAAGTACACGGTGTGGAGAATGGCAACCTCGCCTCGCTTCGTTCCCGTCGTCCCAGCATCGAACAGGCTGATTCGATTGCTGGCCATGCCAATGAAGTAGCGTCCACCAGGTATCATAAACGTCTGTAGGAACGATGCAGTGTTTTCCACCAACATCTCTCGGCAGGATGGAAGGTCCACTGCAGCCTTGGACACCCTTGCATGGAATAACTCAGGCCGGAGCGCCGCCTTTCTCAAGTCAACCAAGTCCATCGAAGGGAGAGGTTCGAAAGAGGGCTCGAATATAGAGTCACGAGCAAATACGCGTCGCACGGCCTCTTCCCATATGGCACGATCGGCGAGGATGTTCAACGCCAGCTTGCACACCTGACATGATTGGAAGTCAGGGCGTTATAGTGGGACAATCCCCGAGGTGTGCGCTTACCTGACTCATCTTCAGAATATCCGAAGGCTCGACCGATCTTATGATACGCAGGATGAGCTCTGTGGGGAGGTCAAACAAGGTGGCCATCGCGCTCGGACTGCAGGCCGCGTGAGGGGTAGAGGCAAAGAAGATTGTGACGTGTGACAGCGTTACTGGCGCTAAACGTTTGACATCAACCGAGAGGCTAATTAATATCAGTGAGCCTATGGTAGAAAAAGGGGAGTGAGGATGATCGAACGCCGGTGCATCGCCGTCCTGCAAGGTTCGGGATTAGATGGGGATGTCGGAGATGCCGCCTCGAGAAAGATGCTTCTATAAAACACTACTATGACACAATTAGATTCCCGATCTGGGTGAAGGAAGAGGGGCTAGAAGTCGAGGATATCGACGACGTGAATACTGTTTTGCTCAGACACGTATGCAAAGCGACCGGAGTACGGGCATAACAGTGAGTTAGCTCGCAGCTGCTCTCTGTCTGTAACACACTTGACCGCCGTCCACTTTTCCCCGTCTTTGTTTCCCTCACCCAGAAGGGAATAATGGAGGAAGACGCCTGACCGTGAGACGCTTCCTAGAACGTAGATGTTGTCCCCACCAGTTGAGTAAGAGTAAGTGCGGCCGTCTGGTCCTGTAGTAAGCGACTCGAGACTGAGACCGCTTGCTGAGAGCTCTTTGGCATGGACGTCGCCCAGGTCTTCTGATAGATTGAGGAGTAGACGCCTGAGGAGCATCGGACGAAAACAATAGGTGATAATGTCGAAGGTGGGGGAAGCGCCGGTGGCGACTGTTCTCCACTTGGACGGTAGCAGGTATGTCAAGAAAGTCGCAGATAGCGGGGCCATACCGCGATTCCGTCTCTCGTTCTCCTGGCCGGCTTGGAGCAGCCACTGCTCTTCCTTTCCAGCTTCGTACGGCGAGCTGTAGGACAGTGGAGTATGAGCAGCTTCTTCGGGGGGGCCTGCCCCCAGAGAAGAGCTTTCCTTAGGCTGAAGCTTGGGCAACGGCACAACATGGAGCCCCTTCTCCCGTAGAACCACAACAGCGTCGGCGAGATTGAAGAACTACGGTGGCAGTGATGCACATCAGTCGATGTATCCAGCCCATGGGCGCAGAGCGTCATGACTGGGGTACACACCTCGGGAGTATCTTCGAGCTTGCCTTCAGGCACAACTACAGAGCTCATGGTGCAATCGACGTAACTCCATAGATCCAGGACGCCAGTATGGCGTCGGTACAAGAAAACTCTAGCTCCCGCCATCCAGAACCGAGAGGGCATTTCGCTATTCGAGGAAGTAGCGCGATGTTCAGCCAGAACTTGAATGCGGGGATCGCTAGGAAGTGGTCCAACTTGATACACACGATATCTATAGGGTGATAAGTTGAGTGGCAGTAACGTCCGGTAATTGACCCTAACTGACCGTCCCCACGGCTGACCATCGTCACGGATGTACCTCTCCATGGTAGCAAATCTGAATGAATTCTCTGATGCTTGCGAAAGGTTAGAGACGAAGAAAGCTTCGCACTCCACATGAGAAACGTTGAGCAATGTTCCCCCACAGGCAGGCGTCTGCGGTCCTGAACACCCCAGATCCCAGAGCAGGATGCGGTCGGCAGCGTGACCAATCACATAGCGTCCGCCAGGTACCATTTGGACACCCATGCATAGTCTTGGCCTAGCGGAACCCGAGTCCCACCGCAGAAGCGTTTCACGATGAGGATAGATTGTTCCCTCAGATATCCTCTTGTGAAAGAGATGAAGTCGGAGGGCTGCCTTTTTGAGGTTGCCGAGGTCCATCGAGGGAAGGGGCTCAAAGGAGGGCATGAACAAAAGATTCTGTTTGTGTATGCCCTTGACTACCTCCTCCCATATGCCTCTGTCGGAGAAGATACCGGATGCGCGCTTGCAGACCTAGGTCCGGAATCAGGACTCTGAAAATTGCACAATCCGCCCTTTGCGTACCTGGCTCAGCCTCAAAAGGTCAATAGGCTCGATCTCCCGCAAAATATGAAGTTTAATCTCGTTTGGGAGGTCGAATATTGCGGTCATCGTGTTGACCTCGCCTGCTTGAAAATGCGGTTTGGGAGCAAGAGAGGTTTCGGACTTGCTGATCGCCGGTGCCGGTTACCGGCGAGCCCATANGGTTGCGCCGCTNCCGNNCCATGCAGGGCCAGTTTGNCTCTGTACCACCATCTCCATNCCTTGGTTCCCGCCAAACTATACGACATANCTCTGTAAGTCTGTTCGTTGAGTGCGGANGGAAACGTACCGGCTGCTAAAGTGATCAATGTGACATGGTGATTTCAGCCCACTGCGCCCTTTGAGCGAGGCTATGCCATCCAGCGGCCATTCAAATACNATAATGTGACCANATTCCAGTGCCATTTCCAGGTGGACGTGATACANTTCGCTATCACCGCGAGACCCCNACTNGACANGGGGCACTGCCTCTNGAAGGCTTTTTGGGCGCTGCGGGAGGACGACNNGCNTGTCAATCTGGTCGCTACCCTGACGTTCNTTTCNTTCTCCCTCCCTCTTTCGTCGCGCCTCGGTCATCCTCCTCCGTGTGTAGCTCTGGAGACTGCCCATANCCCCAACNTGGCTTGATCTCGACCGACATCTGGCTTAGCAACGTGGAGGANNATACATTGAAGCTCTCGGATACCGAGGCCCTCGGTATCATCGGGAGCGTCGACGAAGAGGACATGGTGCGCAGTTTCCCCAAGTGGGAGACAAGCGCTCGCTGACCTCTTGCTCCTTCTGTAGCTGCGCGAAACATAGGAGCGAGGACAGGTCCACGGCACATTTCGAAAACGCGTCGGGGTTTTCCATCTCAAAGGGAGACTTCAGTGCGATACGTGGGCATCGATATGGTGGGCTTCGCATCAGCGGAAAGACAATCGTGATACGTGAGTTACCATCTCCCAATACTACATGCGATTGTATACTGACCGTGGAGCTTGCTACTTCGCGCCGAATGGCTTACAGACCAAGGCTCCCACTCCGCGTCAGGACGAAGCAAGTCTATTCCATTCCGGAGTGACTATCATGGCGAAGGAGGCGACTCGGATTCAGATGGAAGCACTGGGACATCGTCAACCGGAAGTACAGCAACCGTAATGTCTTTGGCGTACCCAAAACGGCGACAGATTCCTAAACGCATCAGTACCCCTAAGTATGCTGAAAGGCGGGCTGCCCTAGAAGACGGCGTAAGCGCTTTGAAGCAGAGGCAACGTGAACTGGAGGAGGAGAGCCAAGTCATGGCATACCGCCAGCGCGAGTTGGAGGTGCGCGATTCGCGTCTTAGGGCGCAAGAAGCGGAAACGGTTTTGCGGGAGCAGATCATCCAGGCTAGGGAGGAAGACCTTCACGCGCAGGTTCAGGCGATGCGAATTCGTCAAGCAGAGCTCGAAGAGCGGGAGAAGAAACTCAAACAGGAAAGGGAAACCATCAAAAGCAAGGACGAGGAAGTACGACAGAGGGAACTATTGGTCAACAGTGTAGAGACGCAGCTCGGGGCGAGGATAACTGCGTTGGATGATCGTGAAGCTAGCTTGGATCGACGCGAGCGCGACCTTCTGCTCAGAGAGAAGGAAGTGCAGGTGAAGAGCCAGGATTTGGAGAGACGTGAGGAAGTCGTCAGGAAGACTCAGGAGGAGCTAAGGCAGACGGAGCAGGAGCTATTGGCGCTGGAGGCAAGAGTCAAAGAGCAACTGGAGGCAATGCGAGCGAAATGCGCCGAACTGAGGCAGGTTCGGGACCGCTTTTCGACTCATCGAGACGGATGGATGGCTGCGGCGGCAGCAAAGGCAACGGAATTTGCGTCTATCGAAAAGGAAATCGAGGGGATTTTGGGCGACTTT
>JANDKE010001324.1:0-15071 GCA_027627275.1 Coprinellus aureogranulatus
TTCCCTCGCCCCTTTTCACCCACTGCCTTCCTTTCCTCCCCTCCCCTCCCCTCATTCCCCTTCCCCTCACTGCCCTCCATCCATCTCCCCCTCCCCTCATTCCCCTTCCCCCTTCCCCTCATTTCCCGCTCTCCCGATTTTATCGCTTGTTTGCGTTCTACCGAAGGACACCGTGCTGAAAAAAACGAATGACAGAACCTAGGCCTCGGCGTGTTCGAACAAAAACGCAAACCCCGCCGCACCGGTACGAAGGCTGGTGCTACGTCTGGTGTCAAAGACGAAGAAGGGATGGCCTCCTCTTCTTCCGGGGACTCTTCATCGTCGGACTCGAACAGTGACTCTGGTTCTGGTACTTCGTCGGATAGCAGCTCATCTTCCGACGAAGATTCCAACGACGAGGAATCGGGGGAAGACGCAGACCCCGCAGACCCGCTAACCTCATTCTTCAACTCCCTTCGACACGGCCAGACCATTTCTATGGATTCGTCTGACGATGATTCGAGTGACGAGGAGGAGAGCGAGGGGGGTGTCGAGGGAGAGGAGAGCGATGGAGATGGGAAAGGTGGGAGGAAAGAGAGGGTGGTGAGGCCGTTACCCAAACGAGCTAGGCCGGTGATCGAGGTCATCGGAGAGGGCGAAGGGAACGTCTCGAAGGACGACGTGCAAAAAGCATCATAGGAGAGGAAGATGTGGGGAAGGAGAGACCGACGAAGCCTCTGCCGAGACGTGCGATGCAGAGACCGGTGATTGAGGTCGTCGGGGAAGTCGAGGAAGGGAACGTCTCGAAGGACGACGTGCAAAAAGCCTCATAACCCGCCGCATCTTGGCGAAGCGCACAGCATGGGGCGAGCATCGATATCCTCGAAGCCAACGAGGGTGACGCAAAAAGGGGAGGGTAACGAGAGTGATGATAACGGAGATGGCGACGAGAGTGATGATAACGGAGAGGGTAGCGAGAGTGATGCAAATTGAACGGGAGAGTAACGAGAGTGACGCAAATCAAAAGGGAGGCCGGGGACAAAACAGCGAGGCTAGCGAAGCCGCCACCTGGATGGGACGTTCGACGCTGAGGCCGGCGATCGAGGGTATCAGCGCTCAAAGTGATTCGATGCGCAGTCGCTTCAACTCCCTGGATGCTGGCATCCTCCTAGGCATCAACCGAAAGAAGTCCTCCCCCAATGTCCTCTCTCCTCCCACGCCTGTAGCGGAGCCCGTTGCAGACCCTTCCCCACCTCCAACCATGCGCACTCATACCAGGAGGAAGTCTTACGGGAACATCCTGTCTAATCCTCAGCTTCACCCTCAGACTCAGATGAAGAAGATGGAGCGGATTCCGACACCTCCGCAGATGACCTATTCGCGCTCGGCTACGCCTACCTTTGGTGGTCTCCTCTCCCTGGGGTCAAACCAAACCCAAAACCCTGGAATCGAAGAGCAGTTTGGTGGACAAGGGAATGCAGCAGCGAACCAAGGCTCAATTGCCCTGCGTGCGATGCGTAGCGTGCGGTCGATAGCCCGGCTCGGGAGTCGATCCGGGAAAGGCGAGGATGGGTCGAAGGAGAAGAAGGAGAAGAAAGAGAAAGAGAAGAAGAAAGCGAAGGAGGGTGGAGAGGGAGAGAAGAAGGTGAAGCGGAAGAGCAGTACCCTGAAGAAAAAGGATGATACTGTGAGGAGGAACTCGGGGAGCAGCTTCGAAGCTGGGACCTTGACTCCAACTGAGACGAAGACTGGTACGCTCAATACCAAGCGAAGCATCCTGGGAATGGGGCTCCCGTCGTCCATGCGTCTCCCGCGGTTGAGGTCGGGGTCAACGGCGTCAAGTGTATTCGGCGCTGCTCCTTCGCCTACGTCTCCAATTCCACCCGTTCCTCCCCTTCCCAGCGGTCATTTCGGCACCATGACTTCTATCCTCTCCACGGGGTCCAACAACACCGTTCAACTTCAGGACGTTGGTGGCACGATAACCTCGCGCCGCGTATCCATCGACTCCAACACCACGCAAGACGGCATTCGAAGAACCTCCGTACGATCCACAGTCTCATCTATTCGCCCGATATCCATCGCGTCAGCGAACTCAGGTGCGTCGGGCGGGTCGAGGACGTCGAGCGACCGGTGTTCGAGTGGAGCGTCTATTCGGTGGGACGAGGAGGGGAATCAAGAAGGCGAGGGCGGAGAGGGAGAAGGAGATGTTGTCCAGGAAGCGTACAGGCATGTTTGCGGATAGGAGGAAGTTGACAGAGAGGAAGGAAAGCGGGAAGGAGAGTAGGAGTGGGACAGAGGCGAGGAAGAGGATGGCGTTAAGTGATATCTTCCCTGAGCTCGCTGGTGGTGCCGGTACCGCAAGGCAGAGTACGGAACCGGAGAAGGAGGAGGAGGCGAGGAGGTTCCCCATTTTGACGATTGAGGAGGCTACGGCGGATGGGCATGGGGATGATTTGGATGAGCCGATCGTCGAGGAGAGCGAAGGCGAGGAAGAGGAGAAAGTGGAGGTTGTAGCGACTCCGATGAAGAAGCGGAGAGTCCGACCCTTGAGTGAGCAGCTGGCTGGGAAGCCTAGACCTATGGCATTCCGTGAGGATGAGGACGGTGAGTTTAAACATCTCAAGTTATCACATATATCTAATCGAGTTTATAGGTGTGCTGGATATTCTATCTGCTGCGACCCATGACTTGGCTCAGCTCATCAACAATCTGGACCTTGAAGCGACGCCAGCCACACCCGACTTAACACCCTTGAAGCCATCGACTCCCTTCGCACACGACCTCTCAGCTTCCACCGAATATAATGGGAGCCCGCTCAAGAGTAAGAAGTCTGATTCTCTCCACCCTGGCGTCAAGAATGCCCGAGGTACCCTTGCCAGCGAATCGTCGATCTCTAGTCTTCGCCAGTACAGCAAGTCCAGCACGGTCAATGGAGGGCATCCTACCATTCGTTCGAAGCCATCTATCTCAGCCGCGATGTTGGGAAAGGCGATCCCGTCTTGGCCTCTACCCGAGAATACTTCCTTGGCTTCGTTGCGCGCTAACCTGAAGCCTGTCATCTCGCCTCCCAAACGATCTGAACCCGTCAAGGAGAAAAAGGCCCCTTCCCCGACTTTGCCTTCTGTCATCAAGGCGAGGAAGAGGACGATGTCGCCTGCACGTCAGCTTGATTCCACGCCCTCCCAGCTCCCACAGGCGAAGAGGAGTACCAAGTCTGTTAAGGCCAAGGTCACTCCTGAGCGCATCAAGGACACTTTTGACGATTCCAGCGAAGACGAGAAGTACCGCACGCTCCGCCCTAAGACGTCTTCGGGCAAAGGCTCCTTGGAACACGCATTTGAAGCCGTCAAAACGATTGGCAAGGGCAGTAGCAAGTCGGCTAAGATGTCAACAGCGTCTTCAAGGTCGGCGGGTAGTAAGCGTTCTGGACCCCTGGAGAGGGGCGTACCGATAAGCAAGGAGGCGAGGAGGATGTTGGGTATGTCAGGGACGATGGGTGGGTCGGTGGTCAGCGGATACCATGTCGAGCTTGACGATAACAGCGATCCGGACTATGACGTCCCTGAGGAGTTGAAGCGCATTCTCAAGAAGGATAGCTCGGACACCATCTCGTACCAGAGCGTCCACATTCACGATGGGGAGCGCAGCGATGAGGAAGAGGAGTACAGGGATGACGACTCGTTCACTGGTCGGTTACGCACGAGCTCCGCCTTCTCGTTCAACCCTTCGTCGCTTGGTGGTTCGAGGTCTATGCAGTCTCTTTCCCAGGCGGAGATTCACCACGCCCAGCGTCTCCCAGTCTTCCGAGCACAACTCATCACCGATACCGCAACCCAGGATGCCGAGATCGACGATGGCTTTTCGTCCCCAGACGAGAACGCCACCAAGAAGTCCTTCGACTTCACCGGAGAACTCGCGAAACTCGCCGCGGAATGTGGAGGTTGTGACAGCAGGAGCTTTGTTGAGGAAGTCGAGAAGGCTTTCCAGACTCCATCCAAGGTCGATTTGGGTGCAAACTTTGGCGTTGCGCTCGATATCCCTCCCGTTCCTCCTCTTCCCGAATTCGCGATTATGGATCTCAAAACGTCGTCGCCACGTTCATCGCAGAAGGAGTTATCGCAGTCGTATGAGACGTCTCTGAGCTTTGGTGCAGAGGGGAGTTCGGAAATCAGAGCACCCGTCTTCGTTAGCGAACCGCGTACTGGAGGTTCAAGGAAGGGTAGCAAGCAGTCATCTTCCATCGAGTTCAACAGCTCCGACCATGTGGAGCAGCGCAGCCTCGACATCCCTTTCCTGTCCGTCAGCCCTGCTAGCGCTTCCGGCACGGTGCGGTCTAAGGCGTCAATCTCCCCTCCAGTCTTCCATAAGGCAGATCGCTCTGATGGTGAACTCAACCGCTCCTTCAAGTTCGGTGGGCTGTCAGCAGCGAGTCCCAGTCCGCCCAGAGTTATCGAGCATCGAGCTGAGGACAACCGCTCCGATGGCGACGAATTCAGTGAAGACGAGACTCACGAGTCGCACTGCAGACCCCTGACGCTTTCCGACGTCATCCCACCACCGTCTCGCGTTCGCGAAATCTCATTCTCATCGTCAATGCTCGACGACTATGAGGATTCGGCTCTCAGATCCGTCCTTGCACAGACTATGTCGGGGTCGCAAGGCGCCTCCTCCGAAACCTCTGGAGATATCCCACAGCCACGCCAAAGGACCATTTCGGCAGTCTCCTACAGCTCTTCGAACTTCATCCCCCTCACACGGCCTTCATCGGGTGTTAGCTTTGGAGGCCTTGACTCGTTCGACCAAGTCCGACGCGGTTTCGAGTTCCACGACCAACGACCGAACTGGTATCCCCAAGCTGCCCCTGCCGCTCGTAGTCGGCCACATTACCGCCCGCGAGACTCAGTCTTCAGCATCGCTTCCGTCTCTTCGTATGGACGCGTCATCAGGGATGGTGCACCCGATCCTTTCGACTACGGTATGATGCCGCCCATGCCTTCCCTTCAGGAAGGGTACTATGAGGATACAATGTCGGCTCGGAGCAGCATGTACTCGAACCGTACGTCGCTCGATATGTCGACCCAGGTCGAGGACACATTCTCGTTCATTCACAACCGTCCTATCCCGAGACGCCGGGTTGATAGCGATGCGAACAGCTTCTATTTGCACCCTCAAGCGCCCGCTGTTGTGAGAGGAGGTCGGCGTCGCGACTCGACGTTTTCTGTGACCTCTGTCTCTGGGATGCCACCCGTTAGCATGTACAACAGGAGGTTCGGACAACGTCGTCGGCCCAGCTCGATTGCTAGTGCCAATTCGATCGCCCTTTCTTATGCGCATGGTGGCGTGGGTGCTCGGGCAATCCTCGCGAGGCATCGTCGACAGTCGTCAATCGACTCGGTTACGAACGACTTCACTTCTATGGGGCAGATCGCCAGGCCCGGATTAGGTGACAAGATGTTTGAAGCTGCAGCGCCACTGGCATCTATTGCTTCACCTTCGGACAGCATCTACTCCTCGGACTACGACTATCGCCGCAACTCGTCTATGTCCTTCAACTACCGCGATTCCTTGATCGACGCAGACCAAGCGTTCCACTTCCACCGTCAGCGGGATAGCATCGTTGAGGAGGAGTACGAGGATGACGAGCGCCCGACTTCGTCTGATTCTTTGTTCGACAAGACCGGGGAGGTTAGGTCATCCGTGTCATCGGCGTCCGTCTTTGGGAACGATGAGGCTGATTACGCCTTCAACGTATCGCTGGCCCAACAGTTCCGCCCTCCATCTGTCGTCAGTGTGACCGAAGTGCACAGTCCTGTGAAGGAAGATGACACCATGCTCAGTGTAAGTANCCNGTNGCCANTAATGATCGCGTGGTCTCATGCATTNATAGATGATTGGCGGAGGCCACGTCCGGAGACGCTCTGTTATGTCGACGATCAATGCCTCTCCCTGTGTTCGTATGGACAGGAAGGGTAACCATCGCCGTACTGCTCTGGAAATCCTGCAGGGAAGGAAAAGGCCCGACAACAAGCCCAACGACGTTGCACAACCCAAGAAGGCAGAAGCCNANNCCGTCATCATTGCCTCTGANTCNANTACCTCAACNCATCTCGGTGAGGAACCNTCCATCACAGCTCACCGCCGCTCGTATGAGGGACAGAGNATNGAGGAGAGCGTGCTNGTCGCNTCTGGAGAGGACGCCAGCGTGTCTTGTAAGTNCTCTGTCGATGATCGCTAGACCTNTACTGAAATATATCCCAAGTTCGAGCAGGACCAGTCTTCTCCCGTCCTCCACCCAAGTCNCGTACGCGCTCCAGTACNTGCACCTCCGCTTCAGAGACCTCTGGAAGGGATACCCCACCCTTGTCGCCNGATTCGTCAGTTTACGGCGGATCATTCTCCAGCTTNGACATGGCCGAGATGAGTTCGACCCTGACCAATACATCCCAGCCNTCNTCGACCATTGCATCTGCGCGAGCCCGGGCTCANAACAAGGGCCACAGTCANCGTCGTCGGTATTCCAGGCACCACATGNTCCGCTCATCAGTCTACGANACCATCGACGAGGAAGATATGGCCTCNGAAGCNTCGTCNCCCGCCCAGTCCATTTACGGCTCNNTCAANAACAAGNTNCAAGTGGGGAGNNCNGAGACCATCAACAACGCNGTTTATATCGTGGGTTCAGACACTGAGTCGATCTACAANGCNGAGGATANNAGCACNTGGGACGANGAGCGNGGNATCCTNGCNCTGAGGAAGTTCCTNAACCTCAAGGANGAGGCNGATTCCACTGTCCAGGANAGCCNNAGGACTTGGNTCGATACGCCNTNNTCNATGTTCGCCGTGCAAGGTNAGTANNCAGNNTNTTNTGCTGNNGACTTTATCATTAACCNGNACGCAGCGTTNGAACCTCCTCGCCATCCCCANGGCATGAAGGCGATGCTTGAGCACTCCATCAACACATACGGTCCCCTTCCTGCTGAGCTCCGCCGGATGCGCACTCGCAANGACTCNAGACCCTCCCCTTACCCGACGGCCCACATCGTGCAGACTTCCNTCGAANCCCCNGCTTTCGAGCGTCCTTANCAGCCCATNTTGTCCANATCTGCCAACGCGTCGAAAGAGACNNTCGCNGAGGCTCGGGNACCAGTGGTCGTCGCTCCGGTTCTGAAGGAGAAGAAGCTCAACGCAATNCNNCCATCTTCAANGGAGNCTNNGAAACNNGCNCTGGCTTTCGTCTTCAAAGACAGCAACGTAGACGACACGTCAAAGAAAGCGAACGCTCCTATCAAGCCTTTGGGTGGTGGTACTCTGCGACCGAGGAAGAAGAGTGCGCAGGGGACGGTGAGGAGTAACTTGCCGAAGGCGAGCACTACCAAGAAGGAGAATGCGATTGGAGAGGGAGCACCTGCAATGACGTGTGTACTAATGTTTTCTCGTGTTCCAACACGTTCTAACCCCTCCTTTGAACAGTCCCGGCGATTCGCTCAGGTTGAGCCGACCACGGCCCCGTGGCCGCACCCCTGCTTCGCAGGCTCGGCCTATTCGCGTTTGAGCGCATCGCCAATAATACTTTCAAGCCTATGCTCTATGCCTCTATGACCAACACTCTTTCAGTTCTGTGTTCGAACCAAGCCATATTCCTTCACGCATCATCACGAAGCCTTGACCAACGCGTGGCCTCTGCACGCTATCTCCACGATTCGTCACGCATCGCCTCTCGACATCTCACGTTTTGTTACGATAACGAAATAACTCAATGTACACGAACTTTACGAGTTGCTTTCCTGCTGTTCTATACCTCTCCGCATGAACCTTTTGTTCAATTTCACTTCATGTGGACTTCGTTTCGCCTCGTTTGGTCGCTTGTCTTGTTCTGATACATTTGCTNTATCTATGCTGTCTAGATGTTGTCGTGCTGTTGTTGCTTTTCTGTTGCTCTTCCNGCCTACCCGCCTAATCCTCTACCACACAAATGTACAACACTCGCTTCATCGCAGGCTGCTATACATCTCATCCTTATGCTTCGTGCTTTCTTGCCGCAANATTCGNAGAGTAGTTGACTCCATATAATGACAGNTGTGTTGCGCTCGAACGATGAGAGGCTAGAGCCTTGAGTTTGGAAACAAACCTGGAATGGGTCTGCCAAAGTTCGTTTGGGTCCGAAGCGCTCTCCATAACAGTCTAGACTCCGGTAAAAGACGATGAAGCCTATATGTAAGTAAATCAAGTNCACTGAGTCTTCACATAATAAGCGCCCGTGCGGTGCCTGATCCTCGCGTTCTGCAGGCACAGCCTCATTGTCGTCATGCTAAGAACGCTAAGCACGAGAGTGTTGCGGAGATTCAACNATCTTTGCGCCCTACGCCCATGTTCCCTTCGTAGCTGAACTCATGTCGTCCCCAAANTCACCTNTCATACAAGTTGGAGACGCGACCTTCAATAACGTCNGGGGCAACTACATCGATAANNGAAGTTATAGAACTTCNTTCACNCACTCTGANGACACNCGACATCTNACNTTGNTGGAACGTTAGTGGCCTGAAGANTCTTNGGAAGCCTGANAGCTGATTGCTCNANNNTTNTAGGGNTAGAGCANNANGTNTCGAAGGGAGCCGCCCATGATTCCGCCGNGCGCGACCNNCANGCTCCCAGGTGCGACCCTGAAACGAGGNCCCGAGTGCAGANNGATATCCTCAACTGGATCGANCATGGAGGCCAAGACNNTCAACCNACNANNATCCTATGGTTCTCNGGGCCTGCNGGGTCAGGAAAGTCAGCGATNGCGGGNTCCATTGCCGACACATGCCACAACANGGGATGGCTGGCCGCCTCATTCTTCTTCTCCTCAGTCGCNGCAACCCNGGACAGGCGCTCGAAGAAATNCCTCATACCCACCCTNGCCTACCATCTTNTACANCANNCAACGATCTTCGGACTTAGAGACGANATCCTNGNGGCCATTTCAGCNTCGCCATGGGTCTTNGANAAACGNCTNGATCAGCAGTTNGANATCCTNATCCTTGGNCCTCTTCGGAAANTNTNCTCGACGGCAGACGTNGCGACATGGCCCAAAGTCATTATCATCGANGGNCTNGANGAGTGCGACANNGACCAAGGGNAGNTNGAACAAGAACGCCAAAGGATCAAGAGCTTCNACTATNAAGAAATTNTNTCCGTCCTGGCGCAAGCCTCCCTCGACNTTTGTTTTCCTTTCCGCATCTTNATTGCCAGNCGCCCAGAGAGCCATGTCCGCGAGGCATTTTCCTCCGGCCGNNCCNCTNAGGCGAACATCANGAATATTTTCTTAGACGACNGGTACGACCCTCAATCTGACATCGAAGTATACGTCCGTAAAACTCTTATCACGATNGGGCNNGAGCGTCGACTNCAAGATGGCTGGTTCGCCNCGGATGTTCCCNANATTCTTGCTAAGCAAGCNTCAGGGCAATTNATCTACGCTGCTACCGCACTCCGCTTTNTACGGGANGGCAAGAGGCCCCCTCACCAGCAATTGGANCGTGTCATGGAGTGGCGCAGGTTCGGAAGCTCCCTCCTGGACCCTCATGATCAGCCATTTGCTTCATTGGATGCTCTGTACACNGGCATTCTGAAGGCGACCGTCGACACCGATTTGACCGTNANATGGCTTGGCGTNCTTCAGATTGCTCGCGGCTGGGATCGGGACCTGAGGGTTCCCTGCTTCACCAGGCAGCTGCTCGAAACGTACCCCGGAGAGGCTGAGTTTGTTTTAGGAGGGATAGGCTCCCTTGTGGGTCTCGTGAATAGGAAAGGCAAACCCGCNTTCGTTTTCTACCACAAGTCTCTCCTTGACTTCCTGGCTGATAAAAGTCGCAGCAGAGAGCTGTACTTGAGCCCCGACGAACGAGCGCAATTTGTCATGGATCGCTTCTATAGGGTTTTGAAAAGTGGGTCATANTTTTTTTTGCTTTAAGACTATGTCCTCTCTGCTCACGCCATTGCAGATAGAGGGATAGAGGGCAGGAAGTGCCGAGGACGTCCGAAGGCCCATTTCTACGGGCCTTCTGCTGCAAGCTCAATTCATACATTGACCCCCATCGCCAATACGAAACTGGAGACGTTGACTGGTGGCTGGAGAAATTGTGCGACCGTATGGAGTGGTCCATCCCATATATGTTCGCAGAAGTCCACCGAGACGTATGTTCCTATTAGCTCCCCCTGCCTCGACGACATCTCACCTATATACCAGTGTGATTGGCTCCGTTGCCTCCCGGCCTGTAAGGTGTGGAGAAAGGCAATCCTTCAATACTGCGAATCTCAGTCATGGGGCATACCTTCGAGATGGCAGTTGTTCGTAGATGGGCTTCAAAAGTATCGGTATACATTGACACAGGGAGACCCTGCACTTGGAGAGAGGCGCAGGCTCGAAGTGCACACTAGATAACGCTGTACTACCTTAGTGTACGACGGGGGGAATGTAGATGAGGCCATACTTCGAGTCCATCATATATAGGCGCCCGTAGCCGGCATGAGTTGATGCACAGCCTCATGTGCCACGCCGACTGTCGTAAGATAGTGGTTGAATCTCCGAAGGCGACCGTTCTTTGAACCCAACGCTCATGTCGCCTTCACGGCCGAATCCGAGCTCATGTCAACTCTGAGCCCACCTCTCATTCAGGCTGAAGACGCGACCTTCAATAATGTCGCGGGCAACTACATCGATTATAGGCGGATTACGCACATGCACTCTGATGACACCCGACATTTGTTGGAACGTTAGTGCTATTGAACTTTGGAAACACTGAAGCCAGCTAATTGTTCGCGGTTGTATTGTTAGGGCTAGAGCAGCACGTATCGAGAGGAGCCGCCCATGATTCTGCCGAGCGTGGTCCTGACGCACCGAAGTGCGATCCCCAGACAAGGGCCGCTGTCCAAGGGGAGATACTCAGCTGGATAGAATTCGGACAGCAGGACGCCAGTCCGAGCAGAATCCTATGGTTGTCTGGCCCAGCTGGCTCGGGCAAGACGGCCATAGCCGGATCCATCGCAGACACATGCCATGCCAAGGGATGGTTGGCCGCCTCGTTCTTCTTCTCTTCGTTCGCCCCATCCCCCGACAGGCGCTCGAAAGAATTTCTAATACCCACCCTCGCCTACCATCTTCTACATTTGCATATTCCTAGACTCAGAGATGAGATCCTCAAGTCAATTGAAGCCACACCATCAGTCTTCGGCAAACGTATGGACCAGCAACTAGAGATTCTCATCCTCCAACCTCTTCGTAACGTTGTTTTGGCTGGAGACAGCGCGAGAACATGGCCCAAGGTTGTCCTAATAGACGGCCTCGATGAATGTGAAGGTGACAACAAGAAGGCAAAGGACGAAGCGCAAGAACCCATGTCCAAGGACTCCGCTCATGCAGAGATCATCTCCGTACTGGCGCGCGCCTCCCTCGATCAGTCGTTTCCGTTCAAAATAATCATTTTGAGCCGCCCAGAGCAAGCTATTCGTCGAGCATTCGCCACAACATATCCCACTCATGCGCGCGTGAGCGAGATCTTCTTGGACGACAAGTACAGCCCTCAAGCCGATATTGAAGTATTCGTCCGGGCGACACTAGTCACGATTGGACGGGAGCGCGGACTTTCAGATGACTGGTTTCTCACCGATACCCCCAAGCTTATTGCTATTCAAGCATCTGGGCAGTTCATCTATGCTGCTACCGCCCTTCGTTTTGTGCGAGATGGAAGCCGTCCCCCTCATCAACAACTGGAGCGATTTCTGGAGTGGTGGAAGTATGACAATCCGTATTCAAGATCACAGCCCCTCGCGCCATTGGACGCGCTCTATAAACGCATCCTAGAGACAAGCCCTGACGTCGATCTGACTGTGAAATGGCTACATGTTCTCCGCGTCACCCAGAGTTGGGAATCGGAAACGTGGGATATGAACTTCACCAAGCAGCTGCTGGAAACATACCAAGGAGAGGCAGAGTATGTGCTTGGAGCAATATCCTCACTCGTCGGGCTCGATATTGAAAATGGCAACTGCAAGTTCACCTTTTATCACAAAACGCTTCTCGACTTCCTCGAAGATGAAAAGCGCAGTCAGAACCTCTACTTGAAGGAAGGCGATCGAAGGGCCCTCTTTGTCGACCTCTACTATCGAGTTCTGAAGAGTTTGTCGCGTTCGTGTTATTGACTATGTACTCTTGGCTGATGTTATCAAAGATAGGGGCCCTCTCGCAAGGGGCGGCGATGAAGACGGATTTGTAGGCACCGTCTGCTCCGAGCTTCACCTGACCTTCGACCCCAATCGCCAATACGAGGCCAGCGACGTCGAGTGGTGGCTGAAACACTTACAATACGAAAGATGGTGGTCTATTCAGTCTATGTATGCTGAGGTCCACACGACAGTACGTATGTGTCCGCTCTTCCCGTGTTCGAAGTCCTTAAGCCCTCTACTAGTGTCAGTGGTTCCGTTGTCGCCCCGCTTGCAAATTATGGAGAAAGGAGATACTACGCTACTGCATGGCAGAGTCATGGAGGATACCAACGCCATTCCAGACGCTCCGGGACAGGTTCAAGAGGTATGAATATACTTTGTCGAGGAATATTCCCTTGTCAAGAAGTATCAGACCGACAGCGTACTCGGCTATCTTTCCTCTGCATCCCCTTTCTGTTTGCAAGTGAATACTGTCTTCGTATGCTCGGTTGGGTAGAGATATCTGGGTAGTATGTACGAACTTCGGATACTTGCGGCATTTCAATCAGAATACATAGCTTCATCGATATGGACATATTACTATTGTTGCCGCCGCGATGCAAAAAGACCTAGTGTTGCAAAAACCGGTGTGGGGGAAGGAGTTCATCGATTCCCACAAGAAAAAGTATATATTCCGATGTCAGCCAGCTAGCTGAGTACGTTGGTCAAGAGTTTACAGAAATCGGGGCATTTCTCGTGGCAGGAGGTGCTAATCTGTACCTCATTTTGGACGACTTTCATGACACTTCGCTTGCAAAAGCCAACCATTGCTAGGAGAGGGTTAGGGGGCACCCGGTGTACCACTGTATCGTATTTATAATATGTCAACCACTTCAGAAAGCGACTTTATTTGCTTATCATCGAGGCCATGGCCACGATATGGATGGCCAAGTCGTTCTGTGACAAGGAGGCCTACTGAATTTCTGACTCCGATGTAAGCCCGCAGCGAGAATGGTCAAGAGGTGGCAACGATTCAGATCTCAGAATGAGTGATCCAAATCAATCCTCGCTCGGGGAGTTCCGCAAGGACGGCTACTATCCTTGGGTAGTGTTGCAAAAACTTTGATGGGAAACGAATTGTGAAGTGAGTAGACACGTTGAGGTCCGGAAAAGTTTACAGTTGCAAAACCAAGTTAGTAGAGTACATGAATACAGAAATTTGTGAAGATCGGGGAGGATGCGCTCTTGCCAGAGACGTTCCGGTGAAAAGAGTGCAAAAGCGCTAGTGTTGCAAAAATGTGACGCTCGGCGACGCTCGGCTGTCACACCAATTGAGAGGAAAGCGTGACATTTGAATCGGACTCCGCTCGCCCCAGCTGGGAGTCGCCGTGCTACGATGATACTTGAAGGTTCAAACATTCTGGGGACTTGGAAAGGGACTCTGAATTGCGTGGATCGTATATACATGTTGCCTTATGGCGGCAGGATGCACTGCCATCTATAATCTGTAACGGAACTATCGGTTGGGCGGGAATCGTGAAGGTGACGGTGCAAATGAATGTGAAGTCGTAAAAGTATGTGCAGGCGCTCGTATTGGAGCGGAGGGTCCAGGGCCGTGAGTAGCAGAATGTTGATATGTATGGTAGTATTGTGGAGGGTCAGGGAATGAGGAGTTTGGAGGGATATGCAGAGCAGGATTAAAGGGTGTCGTGTAGGTAGGGTAGGGAGGATAAATCATGTTAGGAACATTAGAAGTGGTTAATATATCGGTACCTGGCAAACGAGGGGCTGTTCTGGACATCGGAAGAGACTGTGATACTGCTGAACTTGAAGATGCGGATGCTCCATTGGCGGTACCTGCCAGAGCAGTGTATGAAGTGGGAAGGGCTGAAGAAGAGGGCGCAGCATTCTCGTTGTTCCTCTGACGTCCACCTCTCTGTGGGAACAGTTCCCGGAATCGGGCTTCTTGCTTTCTTGAGGGGTTTTCGTTGAAATACGACAACAGACGCGCATATATATCATCCTTCTTGCCGGTCTTTTCGATGCCAAGGTCGTCGGCAATATCCTCGAGCTCGTCCTTCTTCTTCGATGAGAGGGCGCCCGAAAAGATGTAACCGGCCTGAGCACGAGCCAGCTTCAGCCTTTGGCGTTCTGCTGCTTTCGTCAACTTCCTCGCTGCCGATTCGTCCTTCTTCTGCTGGTTCACCTCGCGCTGCGCTTCCTGCAAATGGCACAGTAACCTGACCCTATACTTAACGTGGGAGCTACATGTATGTATTGCTGTTCTTGACTGCCTAGCGACAGTGGCTGCACACTGTCACATCAGCATACTTGTTGGGGTAGCCACAGGGGTCTGAGATGTAAGGTAGTCTACCAATAGTAGTCGTTCAGTATTCAATATAGTGTAGTGAGGTTACATTTAGTAGTGTAGGGTCACGCTTTTGTATTGACCGGTCAGTTGTAACGTAGTGTAGTGTAGAGTCAGGTTAGGTCACTAAGTAAGTGTACTGGGGGTCACATTAGTAGTGTGAAGTCCCACTAGGCTTAGGGTGTAGTGCAGGGGTCACACTTCTGTATTGACCGGTCAGTATAGCCAGGGTCAGTGAGTAGTCATAGTGTAGTGTAGTGTAGTCGGTCAGGGCCAGTGTATAGGGTTGGGTTAGTGTATAGGGTCAGTGTAGTGTAGTATAGGGTCAGTTTCGGAGCTCGGGTTAGTGAAGGGTCGACCGGTGTAGTGTCAGGACACATACCACCAGTGTAGGCGGATGAGAATCGGCAAGAGCAGGTTCCCAGAGGTGGTGGTCCGCGGACGTTGCATCGATGCGATGCGATGTCCAGCGGTGGGCGATAGCTTTGTCGACGGTCTTCACCTAGGGCCGAGCTCCGTTTCTATTCGTCAGCAACAA
>JANDKE010001326.1:0-15033 GCA_027627275.1 Coprinellus aureogranulatus
GTGGTCTTCCTGCTACACCGCCTCCAGTCGCTGCCGATTCCCCGAGGGCTGTGACGAGGATCGACAACCCGAACCTTCCGCTCCCCGAACCAAATCCTAATGCTCCTTCGTCGATCCCACTTGTCCAGCCGAAGCAGAGGAAAGTCGTCCCGACTTCGAGCCACGTATACGAGACGTACGACCCGAGTGGTGTGCGTGAGGGTGTGCATGAAAGGATGGAGAGGGCAAGAGGAGCGCCTTGTGGTGGGATACGTAAGCGCAAGGCTAGTGGCGGCAAAGGCCACGGCAAGGTCGAAGGCGATGTCCAAGGTGCTACCGACGGTGATAACGGCGTAGACTTGAGAGAAGAGAAGGAGGAAGTGTACGTCGTACCCCATCCGGGGTGCCTCAAGTGTCGGGAGCGCGAGGCGGTGGTGGAGAGGCAGAGGAAGGCGGTGGTGGCAGAGGAGGAGGGTGAGGAGGAAGGAGAGGGAGTATACGAGCATCCTTGAGGAATTGAGGAATATGGTGAAGGATCGGAACGTGCAGGCGTATGTTTGATAGTGTTGGGTTGGGGTTGGCGTAAAGAGGAGAGAGCGTGCTGGGGGAGGAGGAGGGGAAAGACTCAGAGGATGGAGAGGAGGAGGACGAGGAGATGAAGGTGGAGGAGTTTGCGATGGAGGCGCAGGATGTGCAGGAGGATGAGGAGATGGATAAGGGTGAAGATGGATGGGAGACTGAGGGTGAGGACGAGACTAAGGAGCACGCGGATATGGAGGAGGAGTTCTGCGGGTGCCCGCTGTGCAAGGCTAAGACCGTGGCGCCTCCTTCCGAGTATGACGACGACGACGACGACGATTGGGACAACTCTGATTACGAGGAATCGTTGTCTGACCTTGAAGACGAAGACGAGCTCGACCTCGAGGACTCCACCACCCTCGGTGCCTCCTTACCCGCTTGCACCTCTTCCTCTTCGCCTTCCGACGTCATCATCACCGGGTCTATGGACGAACGGCACGCAGAGGCTTGGGGAAACTTTGCATATTACGGTCGTGTCAGGCCCTGGGACGGTCTTATTGGGATACTTAGGGTTGGAACGAGGGAGGAACATGTGGGGAGTAAGTTCTTCTTCTATGGGTATGTCTATGGTGGGAGGAACTTTGTGGGGAATTGGAGGTTTGCGGGGACGGATGCTGTGAGTGCGGGGATGGAGAGTAGTTTCGTGTTGACGAGGAGGGGAGAGTGAACCACCTGTGCGTTGCAGCTTCGTGCTGATGAAGAGGGGTGATATACGAATGCCCCTTGAGTTGTTTTGATATTCTGTCGCTTGCTTGGCGGAAGGATGTACGGAGAGGCCCTTAGATGGCCATGCTTTGCCTCTGATTTTCGATATTCCGGTGCTTTTCCTCCCTGTTTTTCGATTTCTGCGCTGCTCCATTTATTTTGCGCGATCTGCTTTGTCTTCTCTCTATGACTTCTCACCCGTGTCTCTTCTGCTCAGTTCATCATCTTTCTGGTCTCATCTATGCATTTGTACCATATGCACGCATCTCATCTTTTCTTTCTTCTCTTCATTCTCTTTTGCAACATCCGCTTCCGGAACGCGGCCTTAGCTGGCTATATTACCCCGTCTCCGTCTCCGTCTCTGAATACCCCGTCAATTGTTGACCTCTAAAATGCCTCTTACGACCTGCTCTATCTACGTACTTGCACGGTCCATGCACTCCTCTTACGATATTGACGACCTTCTTCGCGAAATGTGCTTTGGGTAGGGCTTATACTATGCCCCGTTGACATCGTACTGGCCAACACTTAGATTCCAGTTCTAGGCATCTTGCGGATGCCACAGGGGAATTGGGTACTTGCTATTGACGGTATGTTTGTTTCACGCTAAGTCAAAAATGTACTATGTGAAGGTGGATGAAGATGTGATATCACTATCACAGTATTCAGTCGTACGTATGTCTTGTGCGGAGTACGTACGAGAGGATGCAGGTTAGGGTGGAATATTCTATTGCAGTCACAAAGAGATGGCCAAGAACTAGCACGCGCTGAAATCGCATCCCCGTTCTAAGTTCCTTGCGTCTTCTGGCATTGTCTTGGTTTTCTGATGCTAACGAGTTCGTTTTGAGCCTGCTCCTTCCAGTTTCATCCGCCACACATGCGCTCCGTTACCTAAACGGATAGTGCGAGTATTTCAAGTGTGAGGCGAGGGAGTCCGAAGTGGAATGACGTTGAGACCGCTTGATCGATGCCTGCGGTGTGGGCCCCTGTGGGTGCAGGCGCCGGTGAAGGCGCACTTGCTCGGCATTTTCGCTCTTCCGCGATTGCTGTCTTGGGAAAGCAACTCTGTGGCGGGTTATGTGGGTACCTTTTGGGACAGTTGCCGCGGCGTCAGGGTGGAGGCCTGATATGGTTTGCGAATTTGGCCTCATCGCCACTGTCCTTGGTCTGCGATGCCAACGCGAAGCAATTCAGTCGAGCATGGAGGAAACTTGGAACTGCACTTTGATAGGTATTTCGGGCTCGGAAGGGGGTGGCGCGCGCTCATATGGGTGCCGCGGCGATGGGTGGAGGTGTTATACGGCATGATAATCCAAAATAGAGGGGAGAGGTAGGATAATTGTACGCAATTGAATTGAAAGTACATCATCGCTCACTGCATCGTGATAGTGGACGGACCCTGGGGCTTCAACAACGGACAGACTGCGGAACTATCGTAACGGGCGCTGTTGCCTCGGTTCTGGTCTAGCCATTTCTTCTGGCCCTTTCTAATAGCTTTCCCACTTCCTTCCATGCTGCTTGCTAAGTTCCCTTCTCTGTCGCGTAAATCCCTCGTCATGATACCGACATGGTATCCTTCTATGTGTCCTGTCGAACGGCATGTAAGCTTTATTTAGCGCCTTTCTTTGAAATACTATTCCTAGCCCTGTGCCTCATGCCGAGCGATTCAACTTTGATGGCAGATATGTGGACGTTGACAGCGCCACAATTGCTCTCCTTTTCGGGGACTCAGAACGTCTCTCATGATCGCAACCCATGATGCAGTGTGAACCAGCCCCGAACCCGGATGGGGTCTTGGACCCTGAGGGAATTGAATGGGTTGAATGTATCTACAGCCCTTTGCAGAATAGATGGAAAATCGAACTTCACGATTTTNGNNACGTGCNAGGGGGGCCCCAGCCAAGCAAACCAGATAGCGGTACAACGGGGGGTTACGTTCAATAGAACTCTAAGTACATGCCCTAGAGGGCTCCCTTAGGTATATCGTACTTCAAACTGGCCGCGTGTGAGGGAGAAAAGGCTTTCAAAAGACGGTACGAAAGCGAGTAGATATGAGAGATCGGCGTCTGTAATTGACCTGATAAGCCAGATAATCTGGTGATAACCCGGTAAAGAGACAAGATCCTCCCTTCCACCTCAAGGAGACACTCCAAGAACCATTGCAGACCCCACGGAATGCTGGATAGACAATATTTATGCTGAGCGCGCCGCTCATTCTCCAACCTACCTTCCCTCACCACCGCTGTTATCGTGTTTGTTTGGCGGGGCGCCCAGATCACGTGACAGAAATTCGTGAAGTTCGATTTTCCATCTATTCTGCAAAGGGCTGTAAACCGTCTCGGGAAGGGTCTCTATTGTTGCACGGTCTCGGCGGCAGAGATCGCGAGTCCGTTGACGATTGAATGGTTCCTCTTATCTTCGTTTCAAGTTGGAAAATCAGGGCCTAGAACTTGCGTAGCGCCCGCACACAGAGTCGACCTGATAACGCACGCTCACGGAGCAGTGTCCCGGCGGACCGTTCCCAGGGAGAAGCAGAAAGCGGACCGCTGGATGCGATTCTTTTGTTCAGGATCACAAGGAAGATGCGATTGTTGCGCAGGTAGTGTATGATGCGAACAGGCGGGAGAGGAATCTCTTACGGTAGTGGGCGCTTTCGGCTCCAGAACACGCCTGGGGTCGGCCCGCCGGTCTTCTCACCTAAAAAGTACTCCGCATCTACGCATTTGGGAGTTGAAACCGGCGGCGGAGCTCGGCATTGAAGTCGGAAACTGTGCTGTGGCTCGCAACCCTCGCTCAGAAAACATACCGCCTTGCAGAGGCGAAGGTAATTCGTGACCTCCAAAGCCAATTGCAAGGAGGTGGAAAATCTATAGAAGCGCCAAAGCACACGGCTTTTCGCACACATTCGGCTCCACCAACTTTTCATTAAGCCACACGGGAGGGTAAACCATTACCCGACGTATCTCACCTCGTTCTCGGTCGAATTCTTAACGCAGTATCTACAAAGAGAAGTTAAGCACGGCCGGCGTAGAGCTGAGAAAAGGGCTCCCGGGTGGAATAGCTCGAATGAAGCACTCCGACTCGACTCCGACGTGTGCATTCTGCAGTCATAACATGTCGCCAAAGGACTCCGACTGTGGGTCAGACAGGAGCGCGGTTGCTCGTTGAGAATGTTCATGTCTTTATGCCGATTTGGGGACTCGCAGTGTCAATCCATCGCTAAGGTGTTGGGCATCCAGGGAACGAGCTCGGGTATCAGACTGTGCTCAACGTGTGGGCTTGGTGCACCCAATGCGTAGTTGTAATTCATTTACATCTCGAAGATTAGGTTTGCATCACGATTTCACCTTGTTCATGCGCTTCAATCGTGCGTCGTCGAAAAGTAGGCTGAGGTCTCTCAAATCCGCTCAGGAGCGCCATCAAAGCCGTCGCTGGGCCTAGGTCAATACGTTCTTTCTACTAACGGCCAGGTAGCCCGTAAGTCTTTCCCCAGCACTGTATTCGCCACAATCCAAGTTACGCACACAACGGGGTACAGAGCCAATTGTGAGGACATTACATTCCTCTATTTGGAACCTCTGTAGGCACAACATCGCGTCAGATGTGTGGCCACCGATTTTTGTTGTGTATGGACTGAATTCCGAATCGCGTCGGGAATCATCTTTCGGTAACGAGAAGTTAACGAGAACTACCTCGAGTGCAGGGTCTTATTTCCAAGGAGGCGAGCGAGAAACTGGTACCGCGCCCGGCACGAGCTTCCGACGCGAAGCTAAGCGCCCGCTAACCGAGGTACTCATACGCGAGAATCTGGATCACCGGACTCGGATACGTCTGACTTGGATCTGTGGGTGTGAGTAAAGGTCTCCTGTTTGCGCTATGGGAGCGCAATTTCAATACAAGCCTATTGAACGGACCCTACTGGCGCAAGCTGCCTTTATAATCCTCCCAATTCGGATGAGGCAAAGCACTAGGCGAAGGATAGCGTTATAAACTGAAGACAAAGCCATGAGGAACCACAGCACATCACTACCATATCAGGGTACCGACCACTCGCCAGGTCAAAGCATATTCGGGTACCCGAACAAAGACGTCGATTGGACCTCAATCCATTGTTGACCAAGCTCACAATGTGGTGCCTAGAAAGACGATTTCGCGATCCGCACCGGTCAAATCCACCTGACCACACCCTTCGACCTAGAACGGGCCAAGATGTCCTGCAAAGTGATTCCGTTCAGCTGTCGTTACGAATTACGGGGCGTCAGCGAGTGAACACTGACAGCGTCAAAGTGGATCGGATCACGAGTCGAGTTGGACCAGGTTTGCTTCAACTTGGACCAGGGGACAGACTTCCCGAGCCTCGTACTTCTTTATACTTCTTTAATCATGGGCAGCCACGACTGATGTACAGGATGGAGTACGGAGACAAGGTTGAAGTGCGTCACATTTCTCCTCGCATGATCGAAGAGCGACGCCAGACCGTCTTCGCCGTCCTGCCGGGTGAGAGAGGAACGGTATTCTTCAGGGTCAGCCACCACATCGCTTATCTCCGCACGGGGATGAGGGTCAGACACTCTCGGCTGGGTGGTGCTTCTACCAAGTGCAAAGCGGAGGGAGGCAATACGTTAACGCCGAGGTAACGTTTCCCGGCGAAGAGCCAGCTGTCTTTCAGAGCGTCCGGCACTCGATGTGTATAGTTGTTTCTGCGGAGAGACCGCTCCTGTGGGGTTAAGGGGTGACTTCAGTATACATCCGCCTTCGAGGAGAGCGAGGAATGAGGTAGACGAGGACGCCGACGACGCTGATGAGGGTGGAGGAGGGTATCGAGTCAATCGAATGGAGCACGTACCAAACGACGGTCCATATCCAATTACACCACCACCTATTGGCTCGAACGTCCAGTCACAGGAAACTCCAAAGGCATTCTTCGGGGTCATCAAAGTCGGGGTTCCTGTGCTCGCCCTGAAGAAAATCGTCTGCAGTCGCGTCCCTGGCCCATCATTAAGAGACCAAGCCCCACATACAGTGCAGTGTCCCCAGGCTCTGATATCAAGATAGAGTATTCCCGTAAACCGACTTCCACGCCGTACCGGAGGCGAGCACCACAATATCTTCGCATTGCTGTAACTTCATCTTCCTCGGGCACGACTAACTGAGCCACGCACGAATGAAGACGGAGAGCGAAGGCGGTGAGCGGGTGGTGCAACACCAGGGTTCGGAACCACGAAGTGCTAGTAGTATGAGCTACAGTATCCCGGCGTAAAACGTTAGGGTAGGAGCATAGGATACCCCAAAGGCTTGAACACGCCTGGACCTGGTAGACTATCGTCGCTGGCCGGTCGATGCGCCTGCACGCCAGAGACAAGCGCCACAAAGAACCGTGAAAACTTTGTAAGCTCATTCTTCTTCATACGTGTCCAACTAGGACACGTATTCGTAAGAGTGGGGAACCAAGTCCAGAGTCCCTGTGGCGCTCCGTCATTCAGAGAGCAGAGCAGAGAGTACGGCCTATCTTCGACGTCCGGTCGGTGGAGAGCGTCGTCTTTTAGAGCGAGGGGTAAGATAACTTGAGACACGTAGTGATTCCCTCAAGTCAATCGAGTCGAGAAGCTGAAAAATGAGAGCAGCGTCAGTATTTCACCTTCTCGATAGTGGATAGCAGGAGGGAGATGGGCGATGGAAAGGATCCGGGAGAGGGGTTGGGTCAACCACGTACCGAAGATTATGAAAATCCCGTCCACCATCCTGCCCGCTAACGGGATAGCGTTCCACCGCGTCTCTCTAGATATGCAACAGCCAAGCACCGTGTTTGAATCGCTCCCAGGGAGCTCATCCGTCATCGTCCACGTTCGACTCGTCCATGCACGACTGAGGATGGCGATGGCCTGGGATGATAACGACGCGGTGGGCAGGTCAATTGTTGGGATCCGGAGAGAAAACGACGTCGAGGCGAATTCTAGTGAAATGCGATGTAAGGAAGAACGAAGGCGGGTTTTGAAACGATGCTAAGATACTATCGAGACGAGATGCTGTAGGCCAGGCTGCAACGTCAGTCAGCTCTGTTTACGCACATCGAGAGGAAGTGGGAAAGGTAGCTGGGGGAAAGGGGGTAGGAAGACGTAGGCGTTAGAGGGTAGAACACATACCCTTAGGTCGTCCGTCTCCAGGGGGCCATCTCACCATCCATACGCACGCCTCGACTCTGCGGTCTCATCTGCCTTGAAAACCGTCGTCTTTTCGTTCCTCCAAGAGGATGTAAGCCCACCGCGGCCTAGAGGCCACACCAATCAGCGGCTATGCGCCACTGCGAGTACCTTTCCCTTTTTATCTCATAGTACCCCATGCAGGTCCAACTAGGCCGAGCATGACTGGAAATGGGGAGCGGGAACGGGTAGCGCAGTGGGGGCAGACGCAAGGAGAGGTTGGTTTCGCCCTTATTTGGGGCGAGGAGTATCCTCAGTAACGCAGGCAGTGTGGATGTGGCAAAAGCGGCAGNGCGTATGGACAGTGGGTGAAGGAGGACGAGGAGGCTCAGGAGAAGGAGCAGCGCACCGGTCATCAAACGAAGATGGAAGCCTACGCCTCCCCATCCAAACAAACGCACATACCACATCTCAAACACACCGTGGTCGAGTTGGCTTCCGGTTTCGCTTCACCTCTATCTAGCCAGACGAATACATGAAAGGGCGAGTAGGAATTGAAATGTCCGACATGCTATCTATGTTCTTTAAAGGGTCACTCAAGGGGTCACTAGACGAAGGTTACTCGAGTAGATAACCAACTCTGGTAACCTTCTTACCCCTTCCTCCGAGTCGATCCACCTCCCTCGATCCCCTTCCCCAATACTCGACGAACTTACGGTACACCGACTGGACTTTTTGCGCTCTCCTCCAGCGAGATGCAATGGCTTTACGACTCCGACAACACCGTCTCCAACAGAGGCAGTCTCACTGGCGGGGTAAGCGCTGAACGTCTCCCCCGAGGTCTCCTCCGAGGAGCCGTCGTTCCAGTCGAGAAATCGAGGCTGTGGGATTGGGTGAGGAGTCAGCAACTGGCTCGACTGCAAAGGCATGTTTGAAGAAGGTTGGGATGACATACGCACTCAACCAGGTTTCCAAAGGCGGCTGAAAGAGCGTAAGCAGAAGCGTGGTAGACACGAGGACAGCCTTTTCCGTGAACCAGAAACGACCGCTAGCACCCAGTTTTCCGCGCCATTGCTCATCAATCTTCATCCGTGTACGGCTCGCCCACACACGAATGAGAATGAAGAACTGACACTGGAAGATGGTACAAGGGTAACCAGTTCCGTTGAGATGAAGTCAGTGTTGGTGTCGAGGCGCTGGCATATTCGCTCTTGACCAGGTAGGAGAGCATCGCCGTTTAGCTTCAGCTGCGCACAGGAGTCAAGCACCCAAAGACCTCGAGTTGTTTCACGCATTCTCCTGCATGCATGAACAACTCGTCCACGCACAAAAGACAACGGGAGTTGACAACCAGGAGCATGTGGTACGTCAACCGAGCGCGGGGCACGGAGAAGAGCTTGCGTTCGACTTCAACTGGGCGCCGTAGTCATTTCTATCAAGTCTCGAGAGGCCGAGGGCGTGGCTGCGTGTTAATCGCCAACCAAGAGCCTGTAGTGGATTGGGTCAGTATCTGTCACTATTCAGGATGAAAGACGGAAAGAAGAGAATGGCGAGGAGGACGACAGAAGGAGAGCGATTTGGACAAGAACGCACCTCCAGCCAGTCTAAATCCAAACCACCTTCCGACCATCTGCGAACGTTCCTACGACGATTTTACCTTCTGCCAGTCACCTTCGGGAGACAAATTCGAGGTCGAGAGGGCAGTTCCCCTTATAGCGTCTCTTCTCCGTACCGCACAAGAGGCGAGCGACACCGTCACCATATCAACTCACTCCATCTTCATCGAGCATGACCAACCGGGCCACGCACAAATGAAGATGGGGAGCGAAGACTAGGAGAGCGGTGGTGCCTCAGCCACGAGTCGGTTGGTAAGAATTGCTCGTCGTCTCCGCCGAAAGTTAGCTGGTTTCGGTGTCGGTCTGTGGTTGTACCACGCAGTTTCCTATATCCAAAGCACCTCCTGACCGCCGCAGAACGTCGCTATTCAGGATGCTACTGCCATAAAAGCGATATATGATGAACAGTCCGCCCCTCGTTTGAAGGGCAAAAGTCCCCTGTCACCTGTTCCCCTCGGAAGTCAAGCATCACGGGCCCGTCGCATTCAGATTCAAAGATCATCTTGCACGCCGTGCACGGTACGGGTACTAGGCCATGCGCAGTCGAGAATTTGAATTGAGGACTAGGAGCGCGGTGGTGCGTCAATCGATGCAGAGCAAGAAGGACTATCAAGATAGACTTCGACTGAGAGGATCCATCGGCGGTATTATCGAGGAGAGAGGGTGTCGGTTAGGGTTACAGCGTCAGTGTCCATCTTTCTGAATGGCTGGAACGAAGATCGGCAAGGGGTATAGTCAATCGAATGAAAAGACGCACCTCCTGTTTGTCAAATGCCGGACATTTCTAATGATGCATGCGAGTTCTCCCCACAGATGAATCGACTCCGGAGGCAGACTTTGTGTTCTGCAGGGGGGATTCTCGTTTTACCGCAGATCTAGACCCGTGCGAAGTCGCCCCACCCGTTTCAAATCGTCGCACAGCACTCAACAGATAGTCACCACTACATGGGATGCTACAGATTCAAGCTCGTTCTTCCTCGTGCCCGTCCAACGGAGCCATACACGAGTGAAGACGGAGAGCGAAGAACCGGGAGCATGGTGATGCCTCGACGGAGTGCGGAGCAGGAACGAGAGATCCTAGGCGAGGTGACATTGCCGGGCAGAGAGATACGTCTGGGTGCGGGGGTTTGATGCCCCTCAAAGGAATTATTTGGGTTCAGATGAGAGGCTATAAAGTGGGAGATGGGTCAGTCAGTATCCATCGCCATGCTGTAAGGAAGTGGGAAGAGGGGTGGTGCGAACTGGGAAGAAGATTTTGGAAGGATATAGCGTCAATAGGGCTAAACACATACCCAAGGTCGTGCAGATCCTCGCACCATCGCACAATCGGCAAGCTTCGTAATCCACACTTTCCATTTCACGGCCCACTTAGAGAAAAGGGTCCAGCTGAAGGTGTTGTACCTCACGCAAGATGCGAGCACCACAAGGCCAGTCTCTTTAACCCAGCTCCATCCTGTTCTTGCACGTCCAATTTGGCCAGGCAAGTACACGGCGGGGAAGCTTAGGGTAGGAGCAAGGTGGGCGCTCGACCAGGCGTAGAACAGTTAGATATCGTTTGCGTCGACGTCGACGTCGCCTCAGCAGAGAGAATATACGAAGCAGGTGGAGCAGTTCTCGGACGCTTACCATTATGACGAGTGGATGAGGGAAGGAGAAGAGACCTCGCCCTGGCCATCACCCTCCTTGATGCAGGCGGGAAGCCAATGCCTTCCAATCCAAACAAACGCACATACCACTCCTGAACGCGCTGTGAATCGGCTTGAGCCCGCTTTCGCTTCGCATTTTGCTATCTGCCAACTCAATATGCTCTAGGAGGTTAAGGAGGGAGAGAATGGAACCAGAATGGTGGACGCATTCTTTGAAGGAAGGCTAGTCAAAGGCTAACTAGTAACCAACTGTTGCAATTCGACATGGTGACTCGATATAAGTACGTCCTTTGAATAGCAGAACGAAAGCAACGGCGGAGAGGCCGTCTCAAACACAGGCAGAGGAAGGATATGCTCTATAGATACGGCGAGGCGCCAGCAACTGTCTCGGACGCGAGATGAAAGAGGATATAACAAATGTTTGAGGGATTAATCGGGCTAAGAGTGTATCAGAGGTACCGAAGAGGAATGGCTGAAAGGATGAAAACTAGGTGTAAACATGAGCACATACCCTGAGTAACAAAATCGAAATCTTGAGCACTTTCTGAGCATCCAGGCGTCATCGGACAAGCGTGAATAGTCGCACATGCCCCAACCCGCCTCAAAGAGAGTAGCCGAGAATCGGCTCCCTGGTTCAACATTTAGGAGCAAATCACCACTCTTCGCTCATAGTGCACACGCAGCCCACCCATCTCGTGTATGTCTAACTCGTTCATGCACGAATGGGAATGGCAACGGACACTCGCAGCAGAGTGGTGCTTCGCCCAATGGAGGAGCACGAGCAGCACTTGGAGAGGAGGATTGAATGACAAAGCAAGGCGGGGGCAGGCGTTAGCGTTTCAGTCGAGACGAGACCAGCATCGACGCTGGGCCATTCATGCACTCGCACCAGGGAGTACAGCCCGTCACGGTCTGTCAACCTCACTATACGGGAAGAAAGCACCACACAGTCTGCACTCCAGCTCATTCTTCTTCATGCATGTCCAACTAGGTCACGCAATTCAAAGACTGAGAGTAGAGCCCGAACACGGATAGGGCTTCGCCAAGTTCGAAAGCAATCAGAACAGCCGGGTTGGCGGAAAGCATTGTCGTCACGAACAAAGGGTTGGGTAACCCGAGGTTCGCAGTCGCCCTATTGAGCAGATAGAGGCGAGATACTGCAGAGCAAGTAACGTCAGTACCCGCCTTTCCGTACCAAAGGGAACAAGAATGGCATTCCGAAGTGTTCACGAGATAAATTGACTTGATCGCGTACATAACACCGTGCAAATGCGGCCCAACATCCTTGCTTCGGAACGGGCGCGTCCGCCTGAAAAGAACGCGGTCCACCGTAGCCTATCTCGGTCGATACAGAAAGTCGAGCACCACCGAAATTGACATGTCATATCTCACCCTATTGTGCACGCCCAACTGGTCGAAACACAATTGAGAATGGGAGGTGGAAATATGCGCAACGCGGTGCGCAGGCCATTCCTGGACCATAGTGCCAATGCCAATCCGGGGGGAATACAAGAAGGGTGGCCCAGAGTCAGCGTAACCATTCCTGGGATCTATAAGGTTCTCTTGAAGATGGGAGGCTGTAGGCCGTATCGGTCTTCAGTCATTGTGAGCAGGAGGGGATGACTAGAGACGATGTGGATCAGGTAGGGGTATGGATCCGATTGAACTAAGCACGTACCTCCCGATCTTCCAGATCCACACCACCACCCTGCTATCCGAAACCGTCCCTTGCCATGGTTCGACTCTGCAGATCCATTCGCAGTGCCTAGAATCCACGTCGCAGTTCCTCTCATTTCACCCAGAGCATGTACTTAGTCCACGGCCGCTCACCTGTCTCAGAGCTCAGCGCCAAAACACCCACGAGCTTCCATTCCCCAAGCCAGTCCATTCCCCGTAAATGTTCAACTCGGCCAAACACGAATGAGGATGGAGAGCGTCGGGAACGAGGAACGCAAGGGTGCTTCAGCCGATCACAGCGACAGAGCAGAAAAGAACAGCTTTCATTCGCTTGCTTGCTGGATTGGGAAGCACAATGAGGGTATTCAATAGAACTAGTGTTGCGAAACCTAGCATTATCGGCGGAGGATGGAAGAGGACGAGCAGAAAAGTCACCCACCTCAATGACGATCATCAAGAGGTCCGGAAGCCAACACCTCCCAACACAAACAAACGCACACTCCTCGAGGCTCGTCAAACCCACACAGTGGCGCGTGTAGGGAAGCAGAAGTAGCTTCGAATCGCCTCAATCCATAGACCAACCCGACACAACCTATATCGTACCGCTTTCAGACGAAGCATATTTCCATTTCTTGCTGTCAACTGTAGCCAATGGGAGATATTGAAGTACCATTATGGGCCAATTATCGACCATCGAGCGCAATTGGGCCTAGATATCCACAGTATCGGAAACAAGCTGAAAGCCTTGTAGATACCACATTCGCCAAGAAACTACCATTTTGGAATGGTACTCAGGCAGTGCAACGTGGACAACCTATGGCTCCTATAGACGGCGCACGCGAAGGTATATAAACCCACTCGACGCCGGAGTAGCGTACTTCATGGAACCATCATGCAAACCACCTGCAATACTTCAGACTCCACCGCCAGCCCGTGGAAAGTGATATACGTGGCTATAGAGCCTCACAAACCACGTAAGGAACAGAGAACCCTTAGGCAGCTCCAGGACATACAGGACGGTGTTCGGTGTTTGTGCGAGCCGCCAGTGAGCCTGCCGGCGGTGACGAGCGAGCGAGCGAACACGCATCTGACTCTCTTGAACCATCCTCTCTTCCATCGCCCTCCACTTCTGCACATTCCCCATCGCCTTGTCCTCTTCGACGTCGTACAAGAGGACGAACGTACTCCGCTTCTTCCGCGCGCGACCGCGGCTCTGGACCCAGGATGCCATGTTCTGGGGCTGTAATCACGTTCTCGTCAGCTGGGTTCTTCATCAAGATGCGGTAAAGCAAAAGGAGGGAGTAGGAGGGGGAGAAAGGAAACGGAGCAAAGAGGCAGGGAAGGGGGAGAGATACGTACAGGATCCCACCGAACAACACACCCACACGCCTGAATATCAATCCCCTCCTCCGCCACCGCAGTCGAAATAATCAAATTCTTCTCCCCGCTCCTAAACTCTGCAAGGGTCGCTTGCTGAGCTTTCGCCGAATGGATTTTGACTTTCTTCGGGGGCGCTGAGGGGGGCTTGGAGTCTTTCGCTTTCTCCTTTCCTTTTCCCTTGCCCTTGCCTTTGCCTTTCCCTCCACTAGCATTCGCATCCACATCAGCTGAGCCTTCCTCAGCCTCGGCGTCGACGTCTGCACCCTCAACACTCTCATCTTCCCGCCCTTCTCCGTCCCCATCCTCCCGTTTACCACCCGGCACAATCGCCCTCGTAACATCCATAAACGCATGCCTCCGTATATCCCCACTACTCCCCAACAAAATCCCAATCCTAAACGTATCCTTCGTCGCAGGGTGGTGGCTCAACAGCTCCGCAAGCGCCAGGACGGCGTCCCGTCGTTCAACGAAGATCAGACCGGAGAAGGTGTTAGATTCGGGGGTTGCGTCTGGTTCGAGTTCCTTGTCGCGCGCCGCATCCGAGTCGTCGTTCTTGTCTCCTGCCGAAGGCGTAGTAGTAGAGGTCGACGTAGCTGAAGCGGACCCACGCTCCGCCTCCTCCTTCTCGTCCAACAGCGCCTCGATAAGCGCTCGGACCTTGTCGCTACACTCGCCCACCACGTCGTCCTCGAAATAGCTTGGAGGGCTCAACGTCAACCCGCCCAGGATCTTCGCTAGGTACCTCTTCTCTTCGTTCTTCCAATTCGATAAGGCGAAGCCTAGTGCGTTGCTTGCTCCACCTGTAATTTCATTCACGTCAGCACTGCGCTATTTTCTCTTCCTCGTTCACCGTTCCTCAGGGGTCTCTGTACTGCCTTACTGGGTCCAGGACGGAAGCGTCCAGACGCCAAGAGAGGAGAGGAAAAGACGGAACGACGAAACAACGAAACAACGAAAAGGAGAACGTACCGAGCGGACTAACAGCCTCCCTAGCCCTCTCAACCACACTCCAAACAAACCAATCACACGCCCACGCACCCACACTATCCAGTATATCACTCGCGGCTCTCTCGAAATCCCTCAACCCTTTATGCGTGAACGTATTCTTTTGGGCGAGGGCTTTGCTGAGTTTTTGGTCGAGCCGGATGTACTCTTGACTGAACTTTTGGGCGGGGCGGGTGTATTGGAACTTAGATTTTGGGGTCGAGGCGGGGGGCTGAGGGGCCCTTGGGGTTGGAGGCTTTGAGACCTAGACGCGGGTGCACCGTAATTTATTCCGCTTGGAGTGAGGAACGACGGGAGGAAAGTCTG
>JANDKE010001327.1:0-15032 GCA_027627275.1 Coprinellus aureogranulatus
ATAGGCGTGGACCTAGGGGCGGTGCTGTGGTGCTGGCTGCTTCGGCTGAGGTGGAGGCCTGCTAGGCACACGGGAAGCTCTCCTCGTCCTCCTCTTCTTCCTCCTCTTCCTTGCGATGTGGAGATCGCTTGGCGCGCTTTGTGGTGGGGAGGTCGTCGTCCACCAGGTTAAGGATGTCTCTGTCGATTTCATCTCGAGTGTACTCCTTGCTCGACCCGCGAGGCGTAGAAGTAGATGGCGTAGCTGTATCCACAGTCAGCGGCCGGCGTACACTCAGTGTCGCGGTTGACTTACGAGACGCCGTTCGAGACATTATAGAGGGCAAACCCCTTTCAAATTTCAAATGTACGGACGCCTCCAGCTTCTCCAGAGTAAATGTCTGTGTATGCCGTCAGCCCCCAAAGCAACAAACGACAGTGCGAACACGCGCACCCCGGTATCCTCGTCGATGATCAATACGCAGTCGACGTCCTTCAGCTTGGTGTTCTCCGTTCCTCGATACATTACGGATTCACCTGGCTAGTAACAAGTGTGAGTGCGGCCCTTTGGGGGATAATTGACGATTTACCTGGACGCTGGGGTGCTCTAGGAGGATAGGGTATGTGGCGCCCTGGTCGAATCTTATCATACCCTGTTTCTTCGTGTCCAATGACGGTGGTTTATGAGAGTCTGCACCGACACCGTCAGTACTCCCCTCCCCGAGGACCGAGTGGGGCCAGCTTACATCTGAACGAATAGAAATCCTTGTCCGGGAGATGCGCCCGCTTGCTCGTCGTCGTCGTAGACGCTTCCCCGTTATTCAGCTTGTTCTTCTTCAGACATCGTGCCAGAGATGACCCAATCTCGACACGATGTCGGCCCTTTGCGGGCATCCAGGACGTATTCGCGCTAGCCATGGTCGTGGTCTAGAAACAAGGGGAGGTTTAACCCCAGTTTGGCGGCGCAATGGCCCCCATCGCACCGAGCTGTTCGGCGGTATTGGACCGCGGCCGGCTGCAATCGTTATTATCCGTCAGGGGCTTTTGTCGCCTTTTATTGACTTGACCCAACAAAACGCTGGGACGGGACCTCCTGTCGTCAACCACCCCGTGAAGAGGACGGTATGAGGTAGAGATTCGACCAATTGGTTGTTATTCCACGAAGTATCTACGGAAGACACGACCCGACTGGCGGCGGCCTACACAAAGTGACGAGGATACAACATGAAAGAAAACAACAACCCTCCCCAGAGATCGAAAACAAAAAGGAAGTAGGAAGGAATGGGTGGATTCGTACAAGCAGAGTAGATTATAAAGGCAGAGTCCATATCGTCGTCGAAGAAAAAAATGCACTACAGTCGGGAGAGCTAGCTAGCTGAAGAGTCCGAACGGGTATCCCAAGGTCCATCTATACAGAGCATCATTAGAGAGGATCGAAGACATAGACTACGCTTTAAGCGGCGAAGTTGCTCCATCCCAAGACGATGATGGTCTTATCCTTGGACTCGCCCTTGACTTGGTTGGCAGTGGCAGCAAGAGGAACGAGGCCACCAGCGCCTGTTGGTGCGGGGGAAGCGGCAGTGGCAGTAGCACCGGACAAGATAGTCGACGCCTCTCCTGGGCTGATCGTTGTAGTGGAAACCCTGACGGCGCCGCTACCGCGCGCGAGCTGGCCGATAGTCTGAGGAGCGATATCAATGAAAGCGAGAGCAGGGCCGGCAACGAGCTTGACGGTGTCGCGGTCACGGACGTTGTTGCAAAGGGGCTGGTTNTCNGAGGTGATGAAGAGTGCGAACGGGGCCGTTGATGTCGTGAGGGACNACNCAGTCGTTGAAGGGCAGAGGGATGGACGTGAACTTGCTGCCGACCAACATTTGGCAGAAGAGGGTCTGATGGAAAAGAANGTCAGGANANACCAAGAGANTGGTCNNGAGGGAACTTACNTTCGTGTCCTTGCCTTCAAGGGCAGGAGAGTCGAAAGTCAACTTGGTGCCAGGNCCAACAGCGCCAGTGTTCGTGATAGCAAGAGCNGGGTTGGCTACGGAATTTGGTCAGATCCAANGNGNCTGNAAAACGCAAGGAACGNACGATGCGTACCAGGAATACCAAGATCACAAGGGCCATCGAAGAAACCGCCTGCAAGAGCGAGAATCTCTGAAGGAGTCAGGGCAAAGTCNAAGGCCGAAGGGATGGCAGTTCCAGTGCTCGAGAGGATGTTGAGCACGGTCTGNTGNCTGGCCTCGACCGTCAAGATNGAGCCAGCGGCCGTCAGGAGGACGGGGTCCGTGATGAGGGTGGCACCACCGAGGTAAGCAGCAACACCGACGTTCTCAACGACACGAGCCGTTGCGGCCATGGTCGCGACATCAGTGAGAGCACCGTCGAACTTGAACTTGCAGTTGGTGATAGGTTCTTGCCCGAATGACTTGAGAGCAGCCTGGCGACGTTCGGGTGAGAGTGGAGGTGTGATAAATCNATCAGCCAAGAGATTCCAAGCAGCCTATGACTGCAACTGACCTGGAGAACAACAGAGTGGGTGGACTCATCGGATTGGATGCTCAAAAACTGCTCTATAGGGATTTGAGGGGCGGCGAATCCGGCGTTGATAAAATCGGCCTCCTGGAACTTGGCCAGGGCCTGAGCGTAGAAGGCGGACTCGAGTTGCTCGAGGACATCAGCAAACTCTGCAATGAAAGGTCACCGTCAGCGATGGTTGTCAAGGGCCGTGGCAAGTTCACGCACTGAAGACCAGGATGTCTGCATCAGCACGCTTAACGTGTGCCGGAGTGGTGACTGCAGGGGCAGCAGAGACCAATGGGATGACTGCAGCAGCCAGTGCGAGGAAGGTGGACGTGAAGCGCATTTTCAAAGGTAAACGATGGGAATTAGGCACTGCCAAAAGATCGATGAAAGCCTGCTTGAAGGAATGTGTGCGGAATGTCGAATAAAGGTGCAACCGAAGGACCAGGGATGCAACCGGGCAAGCCCAAAGGAAAAGAAAGACTGGAAATCCGTTAGGGACGTTCAGAACGTTCGGGACGGCGTACTCACGAAAACTGGGGAGGAATGGACGAAAAAGGGGAGAGATAGAGACCGCTGGGCGTTGTCGACGCCGCTCCCTTTTTGAGGACGCAGAGACCATGGGAACGACCCATTGCATTGGGTTGCTCATCACTAATTCTGATTGGTCGCGGAAACATATTGATTCCTCTTGTCCTCATTCCTATGGTGACTCGCTGTCATTGGTTATCCCGTTCCTCTGGGTTGCCTCCAAGCTGCGAGTCCCCTTGAAGCATATCACTGAGCGAAGCACAGCGTACACGGACTCTCACAGGCGAGATACTTAGGGTCCAAGGGCTGCTCTCTCTACCCCCTACACCAACGAATGATAAGGGATGATCGCAACAACATGGTCCCTATCGAATGAAGTCAAGGTGTCTGCCATGCTTTGTTCGTGAGGCCAACGCGCGTTGGAGAATGCAAGCTCGGCATGATTCTCATCGACGCGGTCTAGACATCGAGCTGACGACCGAATGTTACGGCGTGCCCTTGCCCAATCCACACCACGGCTTGTGATACACAGGAACCGCCAACAGGGTGCCTCGCAATCGAGGGTTGGCATGGCGGGAGAAGGATGAGCTGGTAGCAACTGGGGGAAGTTTGCACCAGAAGGAGTTCAGAATGAGGATGATCTGAAGACGCCATCACTCGTAATATTGGCACAGGGATGTATTTGCTTGGACGCTCCTCGGTGCGTCCTCGGGGAACAAATATACGTATGCTACCTCGCCCAAGGAAGGGAGGTCGAGGAAGAGGGCTAACAGCCTGAGTCGATTGCACGGAACTTGGTGCATTTGTGTGATGACACCCGAAATGAATTTCAAGAACACTGAATGTGTACCNAGTAGATCCTATTGTCTCGCTGGCCCAGCGTACCTTTGTGCATCTCAGGGTCCTGCAGGCGTCGTTTGTCTTTCCAATTGTCGTTTTCCCGCTGCCGCATTCGCTCTTTTGTCAGGGTCCCCCCTCTACCCTGTCATTTGGCTGGCACGATCTACGCCTCCGCGACACTTCTCAAACCCTCTCCAGCTCGCAGATCGATCCCCCAGCCTGTGGCACCAGCGCCCCCTAGCGAAGATCATTCCGGTTTCTCCGACGACCACCTACTATGCAACGACGGCGTCGCGACTTCAGTGAGACATCCTCCGCATTCAAAGACGAGTTTACCCGGTTGACCCAGTTCATACAAAGGCCATGGTCAACTTGATTTCCGTGCGTGTATATCGTCCATTTACACACCGACGCCTCCAGGAGCCCGAGTGTTTCGAGCTGCATAGCTTTTAATGAGAGAAAATGGCTGTTATGAGTTATTCCAATCGTCTGGGCAACCAAGGGCGTTTCTCCCNGTGTGCTTCGAGGTCGAGGTNGTGGCGAACGTGATGAGGCAATTGAGCGCCTATCCCTTGACTCGGGCGGAAACAACTCGGAGGGGATCGAGCAAAGGCTGGCTTTCGAGGTGCGAAACTTGCCGATCGTAATGCTTCAGCCATAATTTTTCCATGCGACGACGAACGGCAGCCGTAAGGTTACGATGCTGACAAAAATAATACAAGCAACACATAGAAGTCTGAGCTTGGAATTCGCAGAATGAAAAGCACGGTGTACTTCACAAAGGGTACAACTTGAAGAGCTTGCCTCGATCGACCTAACCCCAAGGACTCATAGCATAGTTCCGCTGTACTATGCCACCCAGTGCTCAGCGCTCAGTCTGCAACGGTAGATGATTGACGCTTACACTTTGCGTCGTTAGCTTCAGCCCTGGTGTTACTGTATAGCTCAATGGACTCACCTTTTCAACCACTGTGTATCCACAAAGAAAGTCAGCCCGGACTTTTCACCATGAACCATCTCGTCGCCAGGAGGCACTAGGAAAGCAAGAGATGGATCCGAAGCGAAACGGTAGGATGCTTGTAGTCCGACGGCCAGCATCCAGCCGGCGGGTATGATGAGCCCAAAGGAGGATGCGTGGCAGAACTCGTGACGACTGCATAGAAGCAGAAGTTGAAAGATAACCAGATCCAAGTGACCACGAGTGTGATTCCACAATGAGAGCTCAGTGCTCAGCATGTATATCCTAAAATACCTGACATCGCAACTGGACACTTGCGCACAAACGCACTGCCCGTGTACCCACTTCGCGAAGATAGGAAGCGACGGAAAGGGCAGGAGTCGACCAAGGTCGGTACATGACCCATGTTCCGCTCGAGGTGGTCTAAATTCAGTGAGTCTCGTGCGGTTAACGTCAAGGCAAGTTCTCGCTTTGGATGTGCGGTTTCTATCCCTGCCAAAATCTCCGCCTCCCGCACGAACGTAGAGGCCTTTCAGTCCCTGCTCAAGCGCCATCCCAACCTATCTACGCTGTGCGGTACGGCGATCTCCAATCCCATAGACCATGGATCCGCGTTATTGGTCGAAGGCGGAGAAGGCTATCCCCAAAGCGATAGAGGTTCGTATCGGGAAGGCGGCCAAGAGGACGCTGGTCAATCTCCCGCTTCCGTCGGTGAGCGTCTGGATGCCCCTGGCTATGAATAGGGTATGGATAATAGTCAGCTTCAGCGCCCACATGCCGTCCACGACCGCAGACTAACAATACCTGTCCCATTATCACGGAAGTAAGTCCCCATGTGTCTGGGAATGTCCAGGGCCTTCACTAGCAATGCTAACGAAAATGCTCAGTGCGATATTAAGCCGACCATCCAAACCTTTGGGTATCATGATCAGTCTTGGCTTCTCGCCTTCTCAGACTGTCCCCGCTGCCTCGCACGCCCTGCCTTCCACCTTCTGCTGGTCACCGCAGCAGGGTGCACGCCTTGTACACGCCTTGAGTGTGGACATTGAGAAAGCTAAAGGTAGAACATGGTAGTCGTGGATGAAGCCGAGTGGCGGGCCTCCGAGGCTCCAAAAATGATCCCGGTAGGGACTCCCGAAGAGGAAAGCATGTGCCTTACCGTTCAATCGTTTCGAAATGAGGCTCTCCGAATCTTTGGGCTGGGGACTCACTCCCGTGGTACTGGGTTCGCCCATTCTCTTATTTATACTTCTCTACCACTAACCCCCAACCTCCCCATCATGGCTTCCCCTCACAGCGCCCCAAGTCAGGGCGGTTCACGTCCCCTACAAACGACGTGGTTAGAACGCACAAAGTCGGCGGGGAAGGTCGCCTTCTATCACTTGAGGAAGCACTCGGGAATCGGTATCGTCTGCGCAGTCGCCTATTTCGACCCGTGAGCACTAGAACCTCGCCTTTTCGCCACGTCGCTGACATTTGCACGGGCGCTAGCGGAAATTGGGGCGTAGATCTTGCAGCTGGCTCCGAGTTTGGATATCGCCTGCTCTTCGTCGTCCTTCTCGCTGGTCTATTCGCCGTTTTTCTTCAGGTTTGTTGCTCATCGATTCCCTCTAGCGGGCGCTAACATTTTGTCTTAGGTCCTGGCGAGTCGCCTGGGTTGCGTCACCGGGGTCGGTGAGTATGACGAATTTTCTTCCGTTCCATGATCAGCCGCCCACGGATCCACGGACCATCGCAGTTCTGGAGGTGGACGATGGCATGCCCTCGAAAACCTCTTCTAGACGAATTCTGGAATCTTCGAGCTTTTGAATTTTCGTTGTCTTGGCATCACATCTCCCAGTCCTTCGGGAGGACATGATGCCAGACGCTCTACCTTTGCAAACCAAGTTTTGCATCAGCTCTTTGCCTTTCTCCTCGTGGTCCCAGCGTGTTCAAAGCTAACCTAGCTTTTAGACTTGGCTACACATAGCCGCTTGCTGTTGTACAACAGACCGAAGCACACACTACTGTGGAGATGGCTTGGGCTCTATCCACTATACATTTTGGCAGAGGTGGCGATTGTCGCCACGGACCTTGCAGAGCTCTTGGGGTCAGCCATCGCTCTATGCATGCTGTTCCCCAAACTGGAGCTGTGGCACGGTGTCCTCATCACGGCGTTCGATGTCATGTTCGTCCTTGCCATGGGTGATCCTCTCCGAGGAAGACCAGTTCGCCTGTTCGAGTTCCTCATTTCTGCTATGGTAGGAGACGATTACAAGCTCGTGTCAATGACGCCTCTCTTACTCCTCAACTCTAGGTTCTCGCTGTGCTCGTCTGTATGATCGTAGTCATTTCAAAGGTGGACGTAGACTGGGCCGATGCATTCAAAGGCTACATTCCATCGAAGTACATCTTCCAGTCCGGAGGACTCTATACTTGTATGTTTGGTCACAAGTGCGGGATTAGGGCAACATGCTGACGCATCTCCGTCTTAGCTGTCGGCATCCTCGGGGCTACCGTAATGCCTCACAGTCTCTTTATCGGATCCGCACTCGCAACTCAGGATCGAATCCAATTCCGCCCCCCACGAAAGGAAGAGTACTTCGACGGCGAGTCTAGCACCGACGAGGTGTGCGCTCCAACAGCAAAGCCTTCCAGATGGCAAATCATCTGGCATTCAGTCAAGAGGAATGTGCGATTGGCTTTCAAGCGCCCCCCTCCATCATTCTATCATAAAGCTACACGCCATAGCGAAAGAGAGAACAACCCATATGCGTTTGTGACTGCCCATTTATATCATGGGATGGCGGACGTTGTGGCCAGCCTTCTGGGCTTCGCTGTACTCATCAATTCACTGTGAGTAGCATTGTTCTGGCATTACGTTCATCCACAATTAAATTGGACCTCTCAGCATTCTCATGTTAGCATCTGCCGTGTTCTTCTACGGGGATTCGTGGAATGGGAATGGAGACCCGGCAAGCCTGTTCGACGCCTACGACCTTATTCGAGATATTGTCGGCAAACGTACGTTCGCTCGCCTCATGTACCTCTGAAGACCAATAATGACGTATCTTTCTCTAGCTGCCGCTACATTATTCGCGATCGCGCTTCTAGCATCGGGGCAGGCAAGTCTACCTTTTCCCCTTTACCCTCAGATCATTCGCTGACTTTGAGGGCAGAGCTCATCCCTGATCGCTACTGTCGCCGGTCAAGCCGTTTGCGAAGGATTCCTTCAATGGCGGGTATCTGTGAGTAACTCAATTCTCTAGTCATCGCATCCGTGCTGACGAGCCGTCTTCATAGCCTATTATGCGAAGACTGATCACGCGGTTATTGGCCGTGATACCTTCCATGATAGTCGCCATTGCTTTGGGTAGGAAAGGAATCGACGCTCTCTTAGTGGCCTCGCAAGTCGTCCTATCCGTCGTTCTCCCTTTCATCACCTTCCCACTTCTCTGGTGCACATCGTCAAAAGCCATTATGTCTGTCCGCAAGACGAAGCAGACATCCTCCTCCTCGCCTGTTGTCGAATCCGATCCACTTCCTCCCAGTCCCTCCACCGCCAAAGGCGATGCGACCTCACCAGCACTGTCCTTGCCTTCTCTTCCTCAGTCCTCGCCGCCTTCTGCACCGCCTTCCGTAGGGAAACCCCCGCACTCCCCAAGCGCAGTAGAGGCGGCCGAAGAAGATGAGATGGTCGACTACAGTAATAACAAGTTGGCGATCGTGGTCGGCGCTGTCATCTGGTTGGTGGTCGTCGCTGCGAATGTCTACGTCCTTGTAGATCTCGGGATGCAAGCGGCTGCGTGATGAGCAGTTGCTGCGATGGACCTTTTCCTCGACCTGTAAATTTAGCGACTCTAATTCTCTGCCTAACCCTTTGGGAATCGTAATGTCGGATATGACCGTTGTACGCTTTGTAACATAGGACATCCTTTCGTTCTTCCGCCGCCACCTTTTATCACTGTCTTGGTTGTACAAATGTAATGCGATAAGTTGATAGACGAACGTCATGACCTTGTCTCGATTAAATATCAAATGTTGAATAACTGAGCACTCCGCAATCTCAGGAGAAGTTGGTTTTTCGTTGTGTGACTGTAACATGCTCGGAAAGGCAGTCGTTGCTTATCTTGGACTGCCAACTAGTCGAAAATGGAGAATAGATTGCTTGTTACAAACTATCATGAGGGAACGAGCTGGAAAGTATGCATGATTGGATGTATGGCGATGAGGCTAGACGATGATCGATCCTGTAGTATGTTCAATTGCCAAGATTGGATGTGGATGATGAAACTTGGAGAAGAAGGAGGGCATAGGATGGCAGAGCCCGATCCAGCGGGCGGTAAGGTGGCAACGGGTCTGTAAACTATACAAAGGTACAAAGAATGCGAAAGCCCTTGTTTCGAGTAGTACAGGCCGTAGAATATGTAGGGAAATGGCGTCATCTGACAGGCCTGCTACCATTTTGGAACCTTGTGGAAGCGCTCAGCGGTTTCAAGCCTAGGCCATAGCGTGGTACATTCTGCGGAATAGCGAGGACAGCAACTAATTGAACTATTTGAGCGGCCTTGATGGAGGAGTGTCAAGCCAAAAGTGCACCGCGACTCACCGAAACGAGCCATTTGAAGAAGGTGAAAGGACGGGGCCACTCCTGCCTTTCCCCTTCAACCGGCGAAGGGGGGAACGTTGACGACCCAGAAACGGGGCCGGTCTCCCCACTTTCACTGGCAGAAGTGTTGTTCGCACCATAGGTCGTCTCAACGCCCATGAGCATATCAACCATCGCCTGCAATATCCATCTCAGCGTTATATACGAGAGTATATGCGATGAGAGGATACATACCGTCAAACGGTCGGACGAACTCCTTGAGGACACCGCCGGAGATGAAGGAACCGCTTGTGGGTGCGGGGTAGGAGACGGAGGGGAAGAGCTGGACGAGGAAGAAGCAGCAGCATTGAAGGATATTGGAAGCAGAGGTGTCGATATCTGGCCCCTCGGGATGTGCAGATGCACAGTTCGAGAGACAGCCCTGCCAAAGTCCTGGAGCTTCACGATTCCGGTCGCTGTCGTGATGACAAGCGAAAACGAAGGATAAATCCTGCGTGAAGCAGCCATGCGGGCTGGCATCTCAACCTCGGGCTGTGTGAGTGAGGGTGGTAGGGTACTGGAGCGGAAAGCGAGGTTGTAATGAAAACGGGGGGAGGAAGGAGGAGTTGTTGACGCTGGGGGGTTCGCTTCAGGGCCCAGCAATCTTCGTCTGAATTTATGCCAACTCGGAAAGGGCGACCATCGAGCAGATATCATCCAGGGTCATAACCTGTCAACTCAAATTCCACCCCTTGGAGCGAATGAAGGATTCCCTCGGGCAGCGAGACAGTCATACGCGAGCCTAAAGCCAGATCAAGCCAGTTTGTGCTCGATAGCGAGCCTTGTATGCCCTCATCTTCCTTTTCACACCGACGGAGAGTTTCAAGGGCTCGATATAGTCAAATGAAAGACAAACAGAGAAGAAACCGCAAGACATTGAGGCAGAAACGAGCGATTGATCCCACTTTGTGAGTGGGAATCAACCCGTAAGCGGAAGTTTGGTGAGGAAACATTGTTCCTCCCATCTCGTGACGCAGAAAATCGACCTGGTTAGAAGGACGAATTGGTCAGTGGCGACGGGGATAGGGTAGAAAGGGAATTGCACTCACATACCGGGTTATAGCCTTGCTAGGTCCAAGGGTTATTCATGAATGGAGGGAGAAGCTGATTCCTGTCAGGATCGGGAGGCGGGAACGGAGGAAAGCCGTTTGGAGCAGGCGAAATGGTTGCTGTGGTGCGTCGCGTGCAAGTCACTGGGGTGCCAGCTAACCAACACCTCCCGACGTCCAGGACACGTCGGGCGCTGATGCCACAGCTTTCGGGCCATGGCATCGCGTCACACATTGACTGGCTCTGCGTCGATCCTACCACAGCCTCCTTCGCAGACACAGAAAAGACCGTGCCTGCGGTTGAGCTTGAGCATCCCTGGTGCTTGGCAAGTCGATCCAACGAGCACGAAGAGCGCTTTCATCAACATCGATTTGCCCACAGCAACCAAGCGCCAATCGCCCGGGCCTCAACACGTACCACCCTCGAATTGGAATGGAGCCCGCACTTCCCCGCGTCAAAGACCACACACAAAGCACCCTGGATCCTCACGAGCCTATTCCACCTTCGATCTATCGTCAGCAGACCCTCCACTCGGCTTCCGTTACGTTGCCAAGTTTGTGCATGTCGATTGCGATGCCCACGAAGCGACGGGTACACCTTGGGTGCGTGCCTGGCATCTTCGAAAGCGAACTAAAACCTGGTATAACAGTCTCTGCCTTGTGAACGCGCCTTGAACACCACAGTGGCCTGTGGATTGGCACGCCGTCTCAGGTGTCACTGAACGCCCAGTCGTTGTTGGGTCCTTTTCATATGCGTCCAACGAGTTCCCCGCGTAACGCTAGCATGACAGAGACCGTCCTCCAAGCTCGCCCGATTTGCCCAAAGCTATGGTAGTAGCACTGGCTTTCAGATCGGAGACTCCCGCAAGACGACAGGTCTCCCAGCATCGTGGCTAGCAGTCACCAAGAATAGCCACGGCTCCCGGCCCAGCATGTGGCGACTGCACATGCTAGGCAAGCCTTTGCTTTGCAAGCGCTATGACTTCCCTGATCATTCTGAGGTATGTGTCACCGTACGTTGTCCGCCCGGTGCAATGAGTGCATCGCGATTCCGTGTCCCCCCGTTCCCGTGCATTCGGCCCCGCCACACAGAAAAGCCTCAGCTTGAACGTATCCATGGTGCTGCGCGCAGATTTATACGCAAGTAGGTCCACCTGAAGTTATACCAAAGTCAAATGAACTTGTCTCGCTCACTTCAGCTTTGAGGAAGTTGCCGGCAGCGGATCAAAGCACGGCGGATCACTTTGAAACCCCTCCCGCCGCCCTGTGTCTGCTTCCTGCTTCCGACGTTATTCGGGTACAGGAGGTAGTCACAGGGTTCGTGGAGGAGGATTGTATAAGGGATCTTTGGCGCGACAACCGGTGGGCAATAGCGCCTGGCACAGGGCTTGGGGCACAGCTGCATAGCGGTGTCACTGTGGTCACGGTCGCGACAGGAGGTCTGGGCAGCATCCAGCCCATCTATCCCAGGGTGGAGGGATCTACGAGATGTTGGGGATGTCTTTGGCTCACTCCTGTATCATGCTTTGGACCTTGTCAAGCAAGATTGGCTTCGGAGAACCACTTGTCCTCCAGATACCGTGGAGCAGGGGCAGTCACTCACCAGTGGTGCAACAAGTATACTCGCCCAACTTGGAGGAGGGTATGCATGCTCTTCCTTGGAACCCACTGCTGAGCTGTGCTCGAACGCCCGTTCGGAGGGTGGCGGTATCGTTCAGCCACCTGAGGGACCAGCGTGAGCGTTCCCTCCTCCCGTCGGCGTTCCCTTCAGCCCGCTGAGCCGCTCGTCTTCTGCTCCCATCGATCCTGATATACCTCCGACGATGTTCCTCGGCGACGAAAGGTGGGTCAGGAGAGAGAAAGGAGCACTTCGAGGGCGAGGACGGAAGGTATCCATATTCATTTGTAATGTGAAAAAGACGTAGATGAGGAACGCGAAGTTGTGGGTACCAGAAATGGAAGAGAAGAATAAGAAGGAGTCCAATAAGATGTGGCCTTGGTAAAGCCGTGCGGGTACAGATTCGTAGGGGCGGGTAAAGGAACTGCACAACGAATGGTAGGCGAGACATAGCAGGAAAACTTCAGAAACACGGCTGGAGGTAACGTCTGAAGAAATGAAGAGAAGTGAGTTCGGACACAAAAGATGGCCAAGGACAAACGAAGGATGAGGTTTTACAGCCGGGTATGATGCTCATACGAATCAACGTAGCCTAAAAAACCGTTCAAGAGTGAAATAGCGGAGGGGGAAGTCCACCGAGCGCCGGCGGCTCCTTCTGAACTTCGCTCCTCTCTTGCTTACAGGCTACCACATCCCGGACGCTGGCTTGGAACGTGCCTGGAGATATTGGAGCCGTCCGCGAATGTAAACCCATAGTTGAGCGTTCGGGATGATGTTGAAAGGTTTCGTATCCGTTTGCATCCACGAAAGATGTCCCGCCCAGCCTCTCCCAGGAACCGGCGTTCATCCATGAACTGTTCCTGAGCGTGCTTGCCTTCAAGGGTCCAGGGGAGAGGTCGAAGTGGAATTGACAGCGTTCAAAACTGGTTCTCCAGTCCGAAAACTCAAAACAAGGTGTTTCTGGGAGCCCCCTAACGACGTAGAAGAGCTACGATGCTAGAGGGGGGCGAGGGGTGAATTTCGGAGTGCGAGGGGGGTGACACGGCGTCTCAGTCGCGGGTACGGGTGAGCGCTCGGTGGGGAGGATTGGAAGGAGACGAATCTGAAAGCGAAGACGGTCAGATGGGCGCCCATGTCTGATTCGAAGCGATACAACGGAGGAAGAGTGTAAACGGGCGAGCACCCGGGTGAAACAAAGCAGGGATAAGGGAGGGTGAATGGAAGAGAGTGAGGAAGAGAGTGAGGAGATAAGAATGAGTGAGATGAGAGAAAGAGGCTTACTGTCCGAACAAGCTCCCGGATGAGCGTCACCACCCCACTGCCTGGGCGATAGAACTCCTACTCTCCCGACCCTTGAGCTTGGCTTTCGATTCAACGCTCTTCCACGTCTTGACGACGCGGGTTTCCGGATGGGTGGAAGTGAGAGATAGGGGCGACGAAGGCGACAGCCGATGAGCAGAAACGGAGAGCGAGGTTAGCATAAATGCTATGCTTAGATCAAGTAGAAGGGCGTAGACACACGCCGGCGCGGGCTTCAGGCGGTCGGGGAGCGGCCAGGTTGATGTTGGCGGATGAAGTGCAAGAACGGTGACCTCTGGTCGCGATCAGCGTACTGTCGGAATGAGCGTGCGGAGATAATAAACGCTCAGGGCGCAGCCCTGTCTCTGGTGGAGGGAGGGGAAGATGGTAAGGCAATTGACAGTCGACGAGCCATATGCACGGAAATGAACTCATTTGTTCCACCTATCAGATAAGAAAATAGGCGCGGTCACAGTTGGATTTCGACGTCAATTTCCACGCACTGAGTTGCACAGCACCCTCCTTGCATCTTGTCCTCAGCCACTGTCACCACCTAGGCCGGCATCTCGATGTCGGACTCGTGTACCATACCGTCTAACCCTGATGTAGCGGGCATCGGGGTCCGTGGCAGCATCTACGCTCAGGTTCTGCTCGGCTTCCTCCCAGCTATCGCGGCCCTGTTGAACTTCCACATCTCGGATTATGAAATGGAATCTCTGGAGACGCAGGCAATGACCAACCTCATACTCGCATTCGCCATCCTCATTTCTTGCGGAGTCCAAGCCTTGACCTCGGTACTCTCGAACTATCATGCATACATCATACTCAGCATGAGTTGGATGAACAACACAAACACTTTTGTCTATTTCGTTCTGTATGTGCACTACAAGGCGAACTTGAAGGAAGGTCCTGGGGGCAACCCTGTCCAACCAAATTGGGCTGCATGGGTTACGCATGTCAAGAGTCAGATACGGGCTTTGTTTCATATGTCCGATCGTGAGCGTGCTTCATTTCGTCTTCTTACGCTGCTTTGCTGACACATGGGTGCACGTCCAGCAGCAGAACAGGGACAAGCAACTGGTGAGGATGGTGGAGAGCTCAAGAGTCGTCAAGGTGAGCTGTTTACACCAACCCTCCGTAGTTGAAACTGACAATTCACAATCAGAAACGGAGACCAAGAAGAGCTCTGCAAAGATCCTGTTCGGACGTATCGCCCTGTTTATGGGCTCGCTCCATCTCACCGTCATGGCAGCACTTGGAATATGGCTCTGGAGCAATCCGTACTTGTTCGGACGCTCGAACGCAAACTGCGCAACTGACTCGGTCAGTCTGGCCGTCCTCGGCACCCATGTACCCTTCACTTCTGGTGTGCTCCGTATCCTCTCCCTGTTTTTGTATGCACTATTCCTCCTTCCAGGTGTAAACCTCATCCTCCCGATGATACTGTACCTTGGTTTCTTCATCTGGCACCACAAACGCTATGTGACGGTGCAAAGCACACCGCCGGCCACCCAAAATGATTCTGAAGCACCCGATCGGCGACCGCCTCAACACCACCTCACAGGTCTCCTACACGAGCTCTTCAACCAATGTGTACACTCTTCAGTATTCT
>JANDKE010001328.1:0-15031 GCA_027627275.1 Coprinellus aureogranulatus
CTGGGCGCGTAGATGGTGTTGTTGACTCGTACGTATCCCTTCTTCTTCCCCTTTTACCAGGGTGAATGGAGATGCTGATGAAAGGATAGACCCCACACCTCCGAAGAAACGTACGCTGGTCGAACTGTATTTGTCGTCCCTCAACCCCATGTCTTCCCCTTCCTCTTCTCCCCCTTCGTCATCATCATCCTCCTCATCCACCTCTTCCTCCCCTCCTTTCAAGTTCCCCGCATCGACCTCTTCTCCTCCCACTGCATCCGCCTCCCCCTCCGGCTCCGGTCCCTCCTCGTCTCCCTCCTCTTCCTCTTCCTCTTCATCAACATCAACCTCCCATGGATCCTCGACGCCATCATCATCAACCTCGCCAACGCAAGACAACACGCACCAACACCAGCACCACATCCACCTCCTCAAATCCCAACGCTCCCAATTCCTCCGGCTCTTCGGCCGCTCATCGAAGGTCCTCACCCCTCGGTCGTCCTCTTCGTCACTATCGTCTGCGCGGTCGCTCAAGAGTGTGGCTAGTACGTCGAGTTTAAGGCGTGTGGTGAAGGCGGTGGGGAGTAGTGGGTCGTTGAAGGCTCGGGCGAGGAAGGAGAGGGGGAAGGATGGGGAGAGGGGAGGCGAGAAGGAGAGGGATTCGGGTAAGGAAGGGGGTGTGGGGAAGGACGTGAATGGCAAACCACGAAGCACGAGAGAGAAGTCGACCGAGATCCATACGACCTCCCCCAGAACTCTGGATATACATATTCCAACTCGCAGCCGGACCGAGCGCCTCACGGTCTTCATTGTGATTTGAAGTGAGTGCGATTGTTTTCCAGGCTTCTCAGCAAGATGCCCGAATTCGACGGAAGTGAGGAGAGGAACGTGCAGTGAGGGCACAAGTCCTTCTCTGAGATGTCAAAGCGGGTCCTAGCAGGAGTTTGCGGCTCTCGGACACGAACAGAAGACCTCCTCTGTCAGAGATTTGCTAAAACATTCACCATTGAACGATAAGATAGAAGCGCTGTTAATGAAAGAAGTCGACAGATCCAAAGACCAATGGTAGGCAGGGCCATCGGCAAAGTGTTGAACAGTTCGAAGCGCTGATGACCGTATGACGTCCCGCGAAGGGGGGCATAGTGAGGTCGGGGGTGGAATTTCATTTCGGATGTTTCGATAGGTTGGGGTATGCCGAACTAACAAACCGAACCAACTAAACCGGTCCTCGTCAAAACCTAGCAGCGTGATCAACAAGTCTGGTTCCGCGAACACGATGGTGATGAGCAGGTGCTCCAAGCAATGACCAGCTAGATTGGGTAAGGGACTTGTCATACGGATTGGAAGCTTGCGATTATCGATGTGGGGGATAGATAGGCTGCGCCAGGGGGCGGTGGATTGACCTCACGGAATACGCAAGAGCGGTGCAAAAGACCCGATGCCATGAGAAGTGCGTATCCTAAAGCAGGTACGGTTTCCCGACATAGTCAACGAGGTAATGGAAGGTCCTAGGCCTGATCATGAAATTTTATCCTTGTGCTGAGGTTATTGTAGTCGGGAACGGAGAGACCGACAGGAGTGGAGATGGGATACTAGGTTGGGATGTCCGACGTGAGAATGCGAGAGGGGAAGGAAGGGCGATTGCGTATAGCTGGAAGGGGTTGCGGAAGGAAGAGGTTGGTGCCTGAGCGAGTGAAAAACGGAACAGGATTTCGGCGAAAGAGAGGTTGGCAGGATAGTGTGAACCCAAGATCCTGGCGGCAGCACGTCACATCGCCAGGAGATGATAACCAATAGGCTGTGCCGAAGAGAACGTGACGAGTGCCAAAGTCCAGCCCAAGGACATAACGGCGGAGAAGTCGATAAGCCGCCCAAGACAATAGGCAAAAGGCAAAACCTGTCAAGGCTTATACCGGAAGGGTTAAGCTCTTAGGTGGTATCCGTTGACAGGAACTTGATCTTCTGCCGATCCCATGCAAGGAGAGCCAGTGATAGACCTAGATGAACTTCTAGAAGAACATGAGGTCACTTCAGAGCGCAGAATACCGGTGCATAGGTATCCAATCCATGAAGAGAGACAAGACCTGCTGACCTTACGCCGAAAACAGATTTTGACATGGCTAAACCGTCCGAATGTTGCTTATCGGATGTCACAACTGAGCTGAGTGTGAGTGGCATGAGGAAAGGTGAACTGAGTAACCGTCACTGAGGGTGAAGGCCAAGGACATCGAAGAACGAAAGATCTCCTTGAAAATCGCTGTGACCGCGGATGGAAGGAAGAAGGATGAAGAGTAGATGGGAAACCGAAATCACTGTCAATTCCCTTCTCCTTAATGAGGCTTTGTACCACTGTGACAAATCTTGCGTCCAGTAGCTAAATTGTAGGGTGACGAGGCATTGCCGCTCGAAAATCTTGAGGACATGGTGGTCCAGAGACAAGGAGCAGTAGCCTCGGCGATCCCAGCAGAGCCCTGTTCCGCTGCGGAGATCGAACAAATTCGTGCGAACTACGGCCGGAAACGTCAAGTGCACCTCATCAAGCAAACCTCCGAGAAATGGCAGACTCCACCTCCAACTCCAACCCCAACCCAGCGTCCAGTACGCCTGGGCCTTCCTCGGCGTCGTCGTCAACCAGTGACCAACCCCCAAGCGCGTTCGAAAGATGGAGGAGAAAGGCTATGCTTGTAACTGGGCTTGGAGTTACGGAGGAGGAGAGGATGGAGGACCTAAGAGCTCACCAAATCCAGCGATGTGAGAAGGACAAAGAGTATCTCATGAATTACAGTGTGTTATACGTTTCTTACAAATGGCACTGGGCTCATCGTTCAAGCGCTGTAGGCCCTGTGGTGACGTTCATGCTAAAGCACCTGAAGCTTGTCGGGTGCGATGTGCCAGCGCAAAATGTTCTGTGCGCTCCCTGTGACCTAACGCGCTCGGGAGGCTTCGAACATAACCGAGGCGCCGTGGTGCTTTGCGCAGGCAATTTCTTCAGCTCATCACACATGGAGAACACGATGGTGCATGAACTCATGCATATGTATGATCAATGCCGGTTCAAAGTTGACTGGAATAACCTCCGGCACCATGCCTGCAGCGAGGTATGTTTTTGGCCTGCGTCCAGCAAGATGTCTAGACCTTGAAGGCTAATTGTCCTTGTAGATTCGGGCGAACAACCTCAGCGGCGACTGCAGGTACTCCCGCGAGCTTCGACGCGGTTTTGTGTCATTCTCGAAGCAACACCAGGTTCGTCCACGCTCCCTGCACGCGTCGTTAAATGAGATACTGATGACACTTTCAGGCATGCGTACGCCGACGGTCAATCGAGTCTGTCATGGCTAACCCAGCGTGCCCGGACGAGGCTACAGCTGAGCGTGTAGTCAACGAGGTGTGGGATAGCTGCTTCAGNGACACGCGACCCTTTGACGAGGTTCGTTGGATTCTTCTCCCACTCCATAACTTCTTTGACTGATGAGGGAACCNTGGTAGATTTATTGACCGCCTANCCTCCGCTTGNATTNNNCCTAGACTAANCNCTCTAGACNTTCANCCCACCTCTACTCAGCCTACTTTACTCGCTACTTAGANCTAGAGTGTATCTGTACTCTTTCNCAGAATCGACTAGAACGTTCTGCGATGAACGGAACGAGGAGGAGGCCATTTCCCTTGATCCGCTGTGTTTATCCATATTTGCAGTGCCGGGGTGTATAAAATTCNCCGGCTCACAGTCGACGTCAGACCTTTTCTCATCGTTCCTCCCCGTCCATCGCCCTCCTTGCTCGCGGTTTCCTCGACNATCCTCGCNGAAATGTTNTCCAAGNTCGCGTAAGTNAATTCAGNACGCAACGACGCGTNAGAGANGANTTCNAGGCGCAGTTCTGACACTCTATTTCAGCCTCCTTGCCCTNATTGCGCCTCTCGTCTCTGCCTTGACCCTCCACATTCCTCCAGAAGTCAGGACTCAGGAGCCCGTTACCATCACCTGGGATTTCGGTCCTTCNGATTCGTGAGTCTATACAGCGGATAATGTGGATGCTCAAGGCTAACCCGTATCGTTCAGTGCACCATTCAGCCTTTATCTCACTAACGAGGAATTCCATGACTCGTTCGGGATCGCCAACACCATTGACCCTGCACAGGGTGAAATCACCGTCACCATTCCTGTTGTTCCCGTCCGGTATGTCCTCCACGGATCCCAGCTTCTCGCGCCACACTCATCGCAACGAAACAGGGGTGGATACACTTTCGAAGGCCGTCAATGTTGGTAATATCAACGATGTTTACTCGGAAACCGGTTCCTTCAATGTCCTCGAGCTCTCTTCCACCTTCACACCGAGCTCTACCTCTACCTCGGGCACCACGTCAGGCACTCAGACTGGCACGACGACGAGGGCAACCACGACTGCTTCTACCACGTGAGTTCCATTGTTCTCGATCGCATGATCGCTGATGGACTTAATCTGGAATGCTTCTCCTTCTCATTCCAGCTCTACCACCAGCGCTACCACCACCGCCACTTCCTCGTCGAACACTGGTACTTCCACTGGCCCCAACCCCGCTGCCACNGCTCTCAACGGAAACGGCGCGAACTCTCATCAAGTTCAACGCGGGTGTCGCTGTTGCAGCCCTCGCTGCTGGTGCGGCCGCCTTTGCACTCTAAAGCCACTAGCAGCGTGGATAAACNGCGGAGCCAAGCCGNGTTTCTCTTGGACATNTCTTGGGGCTTCATTCTTTTTCTTTTTCTCTGGCATTCCAGCGTCACTATTGGCACACGAACGATACACCACGGACTTCACGAACGATCGCATTATACCACTNTTTCTCGATGTATAACCATNTCTTCNCTTNNAATNGACNAGGACTTNCCTCTTGAACNTGTGGGCGAATGCGTTGAGGTCCGTGTTTCAAGTGNATCTGCCGCTCATACCGTGCCGTTTGGTGTCCGCTNGTCTCGCTCCCCTTTGCCAACAATTCCTTGGATTAATGCTTCCCGACCTATACTCTCCTTTTGTGACACCTATCCTTTGCGCCTACGACGTATCCNAATGCGATGCCTTTATGCCGAAGTAGCTGTAGACGATAGTAGCCGGACCATGCTACTTACGGCTTGTGACCGACCACGCCAATCCCCAGAGACCTACCTTCCCTTTCTGTTCACGTCTTCTGGCCTTCGTCCTCGGAGATTAGACGTCTACGTGGAAGCTGGGACACACAAGTAACCGGCTCGTNNGTCGAGGTNTGTGAAAGGGAAGTGATAACCAGGGAATACGCCTCGTTGCAAGTACNGATATTTTTATCNCGACATGAGCTTTTCTGTGGCAGTCGGCTTTACCGGTGCGAAGCNNCTNTATGACGTCTGTGAGTACAATCTAAATCGCACCGAATTCAATGGAACTGACCTTCTTTCTCTCAGTGCAAAGCTATTTCCGAGTCAATCGGTGGGAGTGCTTACTGATAACATTCAATCCCCAGAGCGCGGCAGGATCCTACATACCTCTTTGCGAGNGGTCTAAACTTACTTGTGTCACGGTATTTCNNTCTANNGCAATGANGCTTTCTCAGCATNTGTCAAAGCCCAGATGCGGGCCGCTCAAGGATCGAGCGCGCACGGGACGCGCGGGATGGGACCTCGGGGGATCTGCCCACAGTATGGCGCGATATTGGCTTTCTTCCCTACCAAAAGAGTGGGGGATTGTGAGCACGNGTAAGCGCTGGTACTAAGCAGCGGTCAGCAGAGGCGAGTCGATTTGTCATTCGTCGGGGAGTATATCGGCGGCACTTATCGCATCGCATCTCGGTTTGACAGTGATACNGACAACGTGCGATGGCTTCTGTCTCGGTAGTCTAATTGCACATGGTGGTGGCTTGTACTTACTTGAATNGCGACAGTGGCGTTCCNTGCCGATCTNTTCTTACATGAATAAGAGGTATAGCTTGCCGGTGNACNAANCNGNGCAGNGAGGCGCNCACCTTAATGAAGNTAACGTAATGCGCCCAGGNNGTNNGCTGCTNAAGGATNATNGCTGNGTCGGGAATAGGCTGGGGGTAAACNNCAGGAANTCACGGTTTCAGNGCGGGGACANGNTTCTTCNTNCTACTTGGCANCGCCCAAAGATGTTGATATCATTGANGGNGCCATAGATAGATAGGAGAAANTGCNNCAGCTTCGAATTTAGGTCAGCCTATGTTTGGNTAGCCAGCGGCAGTGCTCGATTGCAAGGTACNAACGCTCGAATAACGTACACGCCTCAATCGGGAGCTTACATGAGCGCAGCGCNGCAGAANTTCGAGTTGGAGGNACTTCGGAAGTACGCCCATATAGACCTGCAGTGTTGNGTTGTTATCTGGAGATAGNGNTATTGTANCCGNATTCAAGGCGNTTTNAGAGGATTTGCACAGGTNATGGCACGGCGATGGGNGACNCTTTGGAGNAACNCNANCNCNTGANANGCNAGACGAGCGNCTCAGTANGGCGAACCANTGAAANGAGTGGGGACAAGGNCACTAACGCATTAAGCGCCCAACCGGCGCCTCGGCCNATTATCTAATCTCAAAGCCCCTATGGCNAGTNCCATCACCTCNACGCCNTGTNGTTCGGACAGNTTGTCGGTTCGGATGGNANAGGCACTCGCAGACGAGCGAGTCAACGAACCACTGGATCTCAAGATGCTCCCGATGCCTTGGGAGAAACTGGGTAGATGGAGATAAACCATGGATTATATACGGTGGGAAGTCATGGGGCCATACACCTGTGCCTACTGGCCCCGTTGGCGCATCACCCAACATCCCTTCTGGCTTGCTCGCAATTCAGTACTTGTGATCACAAGTTGTAGCCATAGCAGCAAAGTCGTATGACGGTTAAGGAGGGTCCTNTGCTGCGCCGATGAGTAAGGCGCGNTTCGAGTAGGGCGATGATATTCCTCGGGTTCCCGGTTCTGCNTTTGCNTGTGGGACNCTNTCGTCGGATCTATTGCTTCCTATCTNNTGTGTGCTGCGCAACACCTCGGGCAGCCGNCTTGGGCGTGTNGTTTCTTGGACGNNTGCTTGTCNAGCTCCAGGACCANNAGAGCGGTCCTGTCGCATTCTGAGTTTCGAATNNTCTCCCGAAGGCACCATTGATACTGATTCAATGCAATGCANTGAGNNGGNCGCCGGGGGTCAGGGTAAGGCGACTGTGAGGGTGGACCCTGTCCGGGTTGTCCTTCGCGGGAGACGAGACAGTTGATACCGACCCTCNTTCTGGTGGCTCGATTCTCGCGATTTCTATAGGTCGGATCTATTGTNCAAAGCAATTCAGTTGATGCCGTACGNAGCAGAGAACGAGTCAATTGCATCACTTTACTTTCTAGGAATATTTGTATTGCTCTCTATTAGTGGAAACTAGGGTNNCCCCTCGAAGTTGCTGTGTNCTCACGATGGGCCCTCGTTATGCACCAGCGACCTGGACCCGAAGGGCGGAATACGAATGCTATCAGAATTCNGCACACACTCAAGGGACGTTTGACACTGGGAAAACCACTCAGAATAGAAACATTCNGAGCGTCATACCTTNGACCAAGCACCTNCANAGACANACACCTGCCGAATACGGCNACCCGAAAATGGTTNCCTGTTGACTTCCCGGCTCAGCTGCCAGCATCNCATTGNAGANTTGCCCAGGAGGTGGCGTCTAGCTCAGACAACCAATCCNGCACAGGGAACAGGCCCTGAGGAGACTGATGTGCAACCCGAGGCCCCAACACCCGACGACATAAAGTGACAATTGCGACAAGCGGCTATGCGCCGCCGCACTCAAAGTGCTGCGCAGGAAACGAGGAAGCGANCGGGCGCCNGNGNCCNNAGTCGCATGACCGCCGGTTCACGATGGAACGACACAAGCTGAGCCAGCTGACTTCCCGAGCCTCGCGCTCACCAAGCTCCAGGTCTCTTTCATTTATTTTTGAAGGCCGGGAGCTCGGATCCCAGGCTGTCGGGGTCGACGCCAAGTCATAGGTCTGAATGTGATGCAGTGAAGTGTAATAATTGGCGGTGTGATAGGGAGAGGGTCTTCCCCAGCCAGTGCCATCATGAGGTGAGGTATGCCGGGTGAAACCAACAGTATTTCGTCCAGTAGATCGGTACCGAATCTGAGCTTCGACAGCGCCGAACGGTCATACGGCCAGGGGTGTACTCAGTTCTCTCCTGTCAGAGGTAGTTGTGTGGGGGTAAACCGTTACAGAGTAGAAGAATGTCAGTAACAGAATCGAAGTCTGAAGTAACAGGTTTACATACTTCACTCACACGTCTGTCGAGCATACCTATTTCGCGTTCTTCCTAGAGCGCCCTAGTGTCGTCATCGCCCTAAAGCCGTGCTGTAGATCTACTTTTGACAGTGAGACGGGAGGTCCGGGCCAGCTCGTTGAGAATTTACGGCGGAATATTACCGGCTCGGGTTTGCTTTGAACTCAGCTAGACAGCAGGAGGTGACCATCGAGAGGGAAGAATCAGGGATATTAAGGGGGCACCAAATGCGGGACAAGAAGAAGGGGCACGTCTAGGTGATTGACCTACCGACATTACCGTAGGAATGCTCGATAGAATAGACGCTCGGGATAGAACACTTATCCATCAGCTGAACCCTGGCTGTCAGGTGGATCAACGGGTCGGAAACAGGCCAAAACCGAGTTGATTGGTGTCGTCGTGAAGCGCTTGTGCCCCAATCGGGCTGTCCCACACATGATGGGGATGAGCTGGGTCGACGAGAACCCGACCATATCGAAGTTCGGGAAGGCATCGGGGCGCAGCAGGACAAGAGGGGATGTATGTGAAAGAGCTCCACCCTTCCCAACGCCCAGAATCTGGCGCAACTTCGCACCTTCACCACGCAGCTTCTCACATCGATAGTAAGTGGAAGGCAAGGTAAGTTAGATGAACTGCAGCCATCTCACCCCGAATCTACAGCAAGTGCAACGCATGGCAGATAAGGAAAACATACGCCAGTGTAGATCAGTAAGCTGAGTCCATGGAAGCAGCGCTTCCGCAACGTGCTTGGGAAGGAATTGACTGAACTGTAGGAGGAAGGAACTAATCAGATGCGACTGTGTCGGCGATGGGTTGAGTAATCGTCAGTTCGTGGGGCGAGGCAGAAGAAGAGTTGCCGGGCGGTGGGAAGCATTTGGTGAGATGATTGAGAGCAAAATCACAGTTCAGCTGTGGGCGCTCGCTATGTAGCCAAACGGTGTAAAAGCCCTGAACACCCGAGACGCGGGACAAGTGTTCACTACAACCTCATAGAACGAGTTCCGGTATTCCGATACAAACCCTGGGTGTTTACGATTCCACCGTCGCGTGAAATTGCAACCGCTTGTCATCAGCATTGACTCTGCGACTTTGCTTTACCGTTCTTTCTGTACATAGCCCGCCGGTTCTGGGTGAGCCGTTACTGGGGGCCGGCTGTCATCCACAAAAACCCATGGCAGGTCAGGGAAGAGAAGAGAAGCAAGGCTCTGGAAAACGCCTGAACAGGAACCATGGAATCTGGCGATTCATTCTGAAGGGAAGAGGGGTAGATCGGACTGCGTTTATGAGGATAACGTGGCGGAATAGCCCATGCTGCGCCCGTAAGTACGGTCCAGACATAGCGGTTTGAGTTCAAGGCAAAGCCGAGTCAAACCCAAAGGCTTGCTCGGCCATCATACCCGTTGATGCCCGATGCGCGTGACCGCGCGTGGCACATGACTGGGTATGACGCCATCCATTGAACTTCGTTCTGCTTACGCTCAACCGTGACTCTGGGATTCTGCTGAGCTGAGTAAAGCTCCAGCGAAGATGATAACCAGGTTTCGTTCTGTCCTTACATCTCGTATACCTGCTTCTACCTCCCTAGCTTGGTTTTTCTCCTCTGCACCTTCTACAAAGATGTCTAGCGTCAAGGAACTCGTTGAGGTATGAGTTGTGGACGAATAGTTCACAGCGATGGGCGCTAATCTCATTCTGGATCTAGTCTACGATCGAGAAGAACCCCATTGTCATCTTCTCCAAGTCCTACTGCCCTTACTGCCGCAGGGCAAAGCAGTTGCTCAAGGACAAGTTCAGTGACGTTGAGCAGACCGTCCTGGAGTATGGCTTTGTCGCTTCTCCTAAAGCCATTTCATTCTAAACCTCTGGTAGGTTGGACGAACGAAGCGATGGTGACGAGATTCAGGCATATCTCCATACCAAGACTGGCCAGAGGACAGTTCCCAACATTTTCATTAGTGCGTCAGGTTCCTTTCCGTTTATCTGCAGTTGCTGACGGCAACTCTCTTTGCAGAGCAACAACACATTGGAGGCGAGCACTCAACGCGCAAAATATGTTACCGGCCAGATACTAACCCTCCCTATTTGTCCAGGTTGTGACGATACCACTGCTGCAGTCGCCAACGGCAAGATTGCCGGTCTTCTGAAGGCGTAAGGTCTATACACTTTCTCCTCTGCCTCGTCGTTCGTCGCTGACGTTTTCTCCAGATCCCAGTCACTGAACTCGAATCTGTAGCCAAAGGTACTGGCAGGAAATATAGACTTTGCTTTGTGGAATTTGTAACAATATGAAATCGGGATGTGCAGACTATTCCCCAACAGCGCTCGCTTCAAGTCGCCCGAGAGCAGTCAAAGTGGAGGCAGAGGCTAATCCATGTCTGAGAGCCTCATCCCTTCTTTACGCTCGTAATACTCTCCTGCAAACATATTCCCTTGCTCTTGACCTCACATCCTGGTTAAGTTGAACTTCATAGATAATCTTATCTATTGCCAAAGGGGGATGCCACGTTGTCACGGTCCACGCTGATCATGTCGTCGCGTCTTCCAGCTTTGATCTCGAACCCCCACCTCGCTCAGGGCACTTGGTCTAGCACGACCTACGAGGACAACTCGAGCATCGTCCTCAACTCCAACTGCTTTCTCTCTTTCAAATCCAAGCTTCAGTATGGCAAGGGCACACCGCGCCGGGGCCTTGGCAATTGTCCTATTCGTCACCTACATCTTGGCTCTATTCCAATATATTTCCGTGCCATTTGTCGACCAGGAAACCGCGGAGAAGGTGATACCGGTGGTACGTCTCAAGCCTTGCTCAGTAGATGAGATTCTAATCGATCCTCACCTTTGTTGCCCTATTTCTTCGTTTGCACTCTCCGACCTGGCAACCCACCTCCTCGCTTGTACTGCACCAATTTGTCCAATTACCGCCGTCAGTTGCCGTGGTGGCTACTAGTGTCCTTCGGAGCATACTCGCTGTGGTCACTGGGATGGGGACTATTCACATTCAGAGATTGTCCCGAATCGTACGCGGAACTATTGCAAGTGAGCACTTCCACCCACTTTGTATCTCACGCAGCGACCAATCCCTGGTGTCATTGCCCATGTCCCCCCACCGATACCTTATTCTCTTCTTCCTGAGTCTCTTCTGTTTATGGATGAGGTATTTTATTTCGGTGAGCCGGAGTGGTCAATTGAACGGGGATCATGGACCGGAATAGAACTCGTTTGGCGATGTGTACACGCGCCGTTACGTTAACACCGTTGTTTCCCTACACCCGCGGCATTCCCTTCTCTCTCTGCACCTGCGCGCCTTTTTTGCAGCCTTATCTGACCTCACGCTCTGCAGGAAATCAATGAAGCGAAGAACGACCTACGTACTAAAGGCGTTACAGTGGATTAGCTGGTGCTTTTCTGTCGATGACCTACAATCAAAGATCTATACTTCACACTGGTACAAGCGATGGTCCTGTGAGAGATACGCAGAGCTGGAAAGCCGATTCTCTCGGTGGTTAACGAGAGGAAGTGTCAATAGGTAGGATCAGGCCACCACACTTGCCCCACAGCGACCGGTATATCTAGCACGACTTGACCACGAATACTCATTCCTGAGACATTTGGCTCTCACCATCGACTTCTTTTCTTCCAAACGTGGAATGCACTGGTGACAGACACGCCATGAGTTGTTCAACTTGACTCGTTTTATGTGTACCAATTCTCACAGATGATGTCAGGCTGGAGAGACCCCCAGTCTCGCGGGTCTGTTGGCGCTGATAGAAGGGCACTTTTCTAGTTTCACTGCCGTATCTTGACTGAACAACTAAATAGACATATCGATGCAGCTCACCAACGTGACAGAGCTTCTTGATGTTCAGCTGGTAGATGTCAAAAGCGTCCTTCTGCTGTTCGCGCTCACCCGATACTAACGTTCATTTTTCCCTCTTCTAGCAAACTTCTTGGCCTTCAGACGGCTCCTTGACCCGATAATCTAGCGATTCAGCAGCCAGTCTGCTGCGTGAATCGAATATATTGAGTCCCACGAACTAGCTCACTTTCCGAGCAAGCTGTCGTCGACACATCTTTTGTTTTATCTTCTTGGGACTGAAGCCGGAGGGTATGTCACATTCGTCCGGTGTCCCAAGTATATGCCATTTACTGACTTCTTAAGGTTTGGGCTGTGTTCTTACCGGAGGGTGCTTGTTCGTTCAGGCTGTCCACGGGACAGGTCAGTTGGCCTCGTGTTCTATCCGCATCGGTAGGCATTGACCTTGTCAGAGGAAAGGTTATGAAACCTTGTTGCCTATCGCGCCGTCTTCGACACGAAAATATACTAATCGCCAGCGCTGGATGTCATGGATGATAGCATGCGGCTGCTCACTGTCACCGACGACGAATCGCGCTGAGGTCCGAAACGCCCCTTCTAGATGGGTGTAGAAACTTTATATTCGCCATCCTTGGGATAAGCCCCATCCGGGCAGCCACCTATTAGCCCGAGAGCTCACCTCGATGGGTCTGCAAACAGCGCTCGCCATCGACGATGGTGTGACAGCGTGGAGCCGTAGCCCCATCCTTCTGCTTCTAAGCGGTTCACTTTCTCTTTGAATAGCGCCCCAAGGTCGGTGTCGCATGCGGGTTTGCTTTGTGCCTCGTTGCTGCACACCTTCTCCCGCATCGAACCACCGTCCCACCCGACTCCATCGCGTTGTGTTTACCTTTTGGAGGAGGTAGGCATATACACCATTGGTAAATTTGTTGTATCGCCCATCATCGATGTGCAGCACGCTTCGTTGCTCACCAATCGTCCCCATAGAATATTCTACTCCAGTTGTGTTTGCTACGCTGGATCTACTCCAGATTTAGGCTCCTTGTAACCTCAGGCTTGCTACTTGGGATAGAGCAACCTCACACATAACTCATTTCCATTATCGCCGGGGCAGGGATACGGGCGGATTCAGGTTTATCTTGGTTATCTTTACAGGATCCGATTCTGGGCCTAGGCTACCGCTGGAGAACCTGGATGAGATTTGTGCCGCACCGCCTTTACGCCCAAGCGCACACTCCTGAACCGCAGCAAGCTCCTCTCCGTCCCCCCATCTCTTCCGTGAAACAGAGAGGAAAGGGAAAACAGGCTAGACTCAATCGGGATGAGGTCGGTCGGGTCCTGTTTTTAGAGATTCTTACCGACTGAATTGAGAATTGAAGATGAGTCCTCCATTGATCCTGACTAATTTAGGCGTTCACAATTGAATAGGCTCCTAGCAAGCTACCAGTCCCACCTGGGCTTCGCAGGGCCACCGATAGACACCCTGTCTAAGCAACCTGAAGTGCCGAGCGCTTCTACCGATTCATACCCACATTCTCAATTGGGTTCCATGCGTAAAGTCGCCGACAGTGGACGAGCTGCATCGTGCCACAATCACGACTTCTGCCCGACCAAGGAAGGAGTGGACGCGAGCCAGTGAGAAATGCGGTTCAAATCGAACTGGCTTTTTGGCCACCCTTTCTCACCACGAAGCCCACACCCCACCCAGGACCAGCTTTCAGGCGATTAGACTTCCATTCTCTCACAGAACACCTATCACGAGTCTGTCGGTATCCATACGATGGGCATGTGCACTACCGCAGGGCGATCTGCTCTTCCTTTAACCCCAGGTCGGCCGATGCTGTAATCCGAGGATGAGAATCGTAGCTGGATGCGCGGATTGTGGGGAAGTGTGGGGAGAAGCAGTGTTAGAACTTGCGGTTCCCCGGGTCTTCCTTTCTTCGCTGTACAAAGTGCAGAACATGATGAGAGTGCTTCGGCAATGGCCGTCGTCCTGCTAAAGGGTGACACGCACTTAGTACGATACAAACATGATATCGATGTCGTCGCGCCTAGAGATAAATAATTGCGTCCATCCAGAGCGCTATTGCCCATTGAACGAAGAGGATAGGTAGTAGCGAGTCGGTCCCGCATACAATATTTAGGAGAGTCCACTATGAATACGACGAATGTGACCGTACAGTAGCCAACGCATACCCAACAACCACAATAAGAATCCTAAGAGTCAGATACCCAGTCCGATGCTATGCATATACCGAAAACACGAAAACTAGTGGGCTTATGTATATGACTGAAAGCAGGTCCGTTGAAAACGAGAAGCAGACAAAAAGTCCTTGCAGGCTGGTCCGTGAGACGTACAATCTTTCCTCCTCCGCCTTCTCCATTACTTCCCATTCCGTCCAAGGGTACCAGGGGAAGAGTGATTCCTCGGCATCGGTGCCTCCCCCTCCCACCCTCATCCTCCTTACCGCTTGACCCCGACCTTGAATGCACCGACAGGTTCCCAAACTCCCCTGCAAGATCATACGCCGCCGAGCGTGGCCTCGGGAGGGTCCCATTAGCAGAGTGATAACTGTTCCTCATGCCGTTGGGCAAGGTCATGCTGTGAAGGTTGGGAGACATCCCAGCACCATTGGGCACGCCAAGGTGGTGACCGGGGACTTGCAGCCCAAAGTTCGGGAAGGTGGGCATCATGGCGCCGTTCATGGGCATGGGAGGTGTGAGCGACATCGGCGGTGTGGCCATGGGGACGGGAACCATAGGCCATCCGACATTCCCTGGATGGCTATGAAGTCGAGGTCTTGAGCCCATGAAGGGAGACGCCATCTGAGCCCCATTGACCGCATGCTTGACGGTTGACGGTCGGCGTAGCATTTGAGTTCGGTTCCATGAGCTGTTGGAAAGCGAACAGCGTCATGAACGCGTCGTTGCCCGCGTTGTGTAGTGTGCACTGCGGGAGGA
>JANDKE010001329.1:3059-15025 GCA_027627275.1 Coprinellus aureogranulatus
GAAGNGGTTTCGTAGCAGGAACNTCTGGTACNNTNNTNCTNCGGAGAACTGGAAGGCANGACGGNAGGTTCGCATGNACGGCAGCGAGGATAGGTCCTAGGTCAGCNTCNTCCAGCCGNAGGTCAATGAANTCCTCTTCTGGTTGTTGTTGCGGTTGCGGAGGTGGGGGGAGGTGCCTCNATCTCGTCTGGCGGTGGGGCAAAGCTATCGATATCTGGCGATGGGAATAGAGACAGGGCGCCGGGGGTATTTGTTGCGTTGAAGTGGATGCATAGTTGAGCAGGTACTCGTCGTAGGTGATCTCTGCGGTCTCAGAGGTGGATAGAAGTGAGCTTGGAGATGCGATTGTGGCGAGTTCAATTGGTTCGGGAGGTGGGGAAACTTTGATGGTAGGTATTGGAGTACTAGACGCCGGTGGCGCTGGAGGTGAGGTAGCCTCATTCGACTGAAGCGTCGATGGTGAAGGCGCGGGCTCTGCAGGGGCTGTTTGCGATTCCGGATTGGAACTCGCTGTAGTCGATTCGACAAGACCTTCATTTCTCGAATAGACCTTGTATATCGCGTCCAGAACGGGAACAGTCAGGGTATACAGCCTCGGCTTCCCATCCGGCCCCTCTTGGCGTACAGGAGCGAGGAGTATACCTCCCATTTGCAAGAAATGCGCGTCTGTAATGGACCACCCTTTATCTGATGCCATGAATCCCCGCTTTCAGCACACAACTGTCCAATCCTCGAAGAACAAGACGCACCTTTGAACTTCGTCCACAGATTCCTCGCCCCATACCACTGCCTCACACTCCAATACAGCATCATCTCCGGCAAAAACACTGCCCACAGCACGAGCATAAGCCGTCTTCGAATCTTCATCCACGGAGAGTCGTATGGCGAAGGGTAGTTTGGGTGTACGGCTATCCATGCGAAGCCGAAGACGAGGAATATGCTGGACCATAGCGTTTGGCTGAGGTTGATCTGTGTAAGCTGGGATGGTGATAGTGAACCGTTAGGCGATGCGTCCAAATCAACAGCTCGTTGTGCGACGATTTCGAGTGCATCTTGAGGTGCGTTGAGTGCAACCGGGGACGCCACAGAGCGCAATATCGAGTTGGGTGCGAGCGCAGCAAGGAATCCAAAGTGCCACAAGATCGTAAACACGAGCATGCCGTCGTATATATCGCGAGGCTCGACTTCAACGTTCGTTCATGAACACGCGCTCAGCCTCGCTATAGGAGGAGGAGGGGAAATGGAACCAGGTGTACGCCTTGAGAAAAGCTATAAAGACAAGAGAGAACGCCGGGAAGAGCACACCCACCACTGCCGTCATGCCTTCCTGGGCGGCCTTTTTACAGCCCGCAAACATCGCAATTCAGTCCCCTTCAAGGCGCCCTGTCACCCCATGCATGCTTCTTGGAGCTCTGACTCCTGTCGCTGTGCCAGGGTGATAAGTCAAAATGCTACAAGCACACACCCAAGATTAATTCATTGGTGATTAGCATGGATACGGCGCAGAGGAACTCACACGAAGCGCAACTGGAATCGACGGGATTTCCAGAACAGCAGTGTGGTTCACGGCAGAGGACCGGAGTCAATTCCGTGGCGCAGCTGCGGCGGGGCCTGCCCTTAACAATAAGGTCACGAGACCATGGGCGCTTATCACAAATCCTACTCGCTTCCTGCCCTGTTTCACCCTGAAGGGGCACTCCGATAAGAGATGTGATAGAAGATTTATGATTCTAATAGAAGTGTACAACTAATTTCCCTGTTAATCCACAAATGAACCGCCCCAGATACCTGCATTTACACAAAGTTCGAAGGGTACCTAACCTCCTCCAAGCCCACAAAGTTCTCCTTGATACTCCTCGGGCTAACAAAGCGATAAAAGATGTTAATGCTTCCCGCCTTATCGTTCGTCCCACTCGCACGTGCACCACCGAACGGTTGCTGTCCAACAACAGCCCCAGTGCACTTCTCGTTGTAGTACACATTTCCAGCAGCGTTGCGCAGGCGGTGGGTAGCCTTGATGAGGACGCTGCGGTCGGTAGCGAAGATGGCCCCTGTCAGCGCGTAGTCGGTGGTGGTGTCGATCAGTTCAAGGGTCTCGTCCAGCTTGTCGTCGTCGTAGACGTATGCCTGGAAAATGTTAAGCAAGGGGGTGCGGGGGAATGGGATGGAAGGACGTACGGTGATGACAGGGCCGAAGATCTCCTCGCGCATGGTGATCGACTTGGGGTCCTTGGTGAGGATTACGGTAGGCTTGATGTAGTAGCCCTTGGAATCGTCGCCAGTACCACCAATGAGCACCTCGCCTCCGGCTTCCTTCGCCTTTTGAATGTACCCGGTGATCTTGTCGAACGCAGGGCGACCGCTGTACCAATGTTAGACTTCAAACTCGAGAAGATGAAAGTAGAAGGCGTACATGACAGGGCCCATGAAGTTAGTCCAGTCTTGAGGAGCCCCAATTTTGATCTTCGAGATCTCCTCAAGGAGCTGATCCTTGAAGCCGTTCTCCCAAAGGTGCTTGGACACATACAACCTCGAAAGCGCAGAGCACTTCTGGCCTATATCCCCATCAGCACAGCTCTCGCATCTATGGCGTAATCCTAATCACCTTGGTACTCAAACGCCCCCCTCACACTCTGCACAACCGCATTCCTAACCTCCGCACTCTTATGCAGAAGATGGAAGTTCTTCCCCCCAGTCTCACCCACAATCCTCGGGTACCCTCTATAGTTATCAAGGTTACTCGCAATGTCCTTCCACAGCTTCTTGAAAATGAAGGTGCTTCCGGTGAAATGCAAAGCAGCGAACTCGCGGTGGGCAATAGCTTGAGCGACGACCTCTGCGGGAGGTCCAGGGACGAATTGGATGACACCGGCGGGGATACCGGCTTCGGTGAAGATCTTATGGACGAGGTAGTTGGAGTAGGTTGCAGCGGGTGAAGGCTTCCAGACGACAACATTGCCAACCAGAGCAGGAGCTAACAGTACGGAATTCCGACGTCGTTAGTACACTCGACAGATTGAAAAGGATGATCGCGTAGTACGCACCTCCAGGAAGGTTTCCACCAATAGCCGTAAAGTTGAACGGCGAAACCGCGAGCACGAACCCTTCCAAAGCCCGATATTCCGTGCGGCTAAAGCCAAACGCGTTGGTCAATACCCGAATTCCCGACACCGATCAAGAAAAAAGCGCTCGGCAAGAAGAGACTCACTTCCACGACCCAGGCGCGTTCTTCCCTGGCTGTACCGAGTACAACTCCTCTACGAACTTCACACCGAACCTAAGGAAGTCTGCAAGCTAGATGATGTTCAAATTAGCTCGAAACTACATGAGATCCGGAACTGCTACTCACCTCAGCAGCAGCATCGATCTCCGCCTGCCAGACATTCTTCCCCTGGCCCAAAATCGTCGCCGCCATCAGCTTATACCTATACTTCCCGCTCACAAGATCCGCCGCCTTCAAGAAAATCGCCGCACGGTCGTTCCATGGCATCGCCTCCCACTCAGCTTTGGCAGCGAGCGCTCCATCGATGGCTTTCGCGACGGTCGCTTGATCGGCTTCGTGGTACGTGCAGAGATGGTTGGCGTGGTCGTGGGGCATGGGTTGCTTTGCAATCTTGCCTGTTCGGACCTACTCATAGAGTGAGCAAGGGAGAAAAAGGGTGAATGATGAGGGAGACGTACCTCTTCGCCATTGACGATACACGGAACCTCGAAGGGAAGCTGCTGCTCCATCTCTTGGAGAGCAGCCTGGAGAGCAGCTCTCTCAGACGATCCCGGACCATAAGCCCTCTACACACCTCATTAGCACCTCAATCACACCGACAACCCTATCCAAACACACCATAGGCTCATTGTCGATAGCGGGGACCTTGAACGAGGCAAGTTGTGGTACAGAGGCGCTCATGGTGGTGGTGGTAGAAGTGAAAGCCTGATTGCTTCGTATCGATGGCTATTTATCTCTTCGCTTCGAACCCCAGATTCCCTTGGTTCGGCTCCATGCATGGAAGACTGTCCCCGGGTCGGGTCATCAGCCGAGTGGAATGGATTCGGTTAGACGCCTGGCGGACGGACCATGGACCACCCCTAAATGGACGTCGCGTCTTTAAATTGGTGCGAAGCATTGCATCACAGTGTATCTTATCTCTAGTTAACCCAATACAAAGTCTACCATAACCATTAGAAGTGATTGTAGAGTACGTTGTCCGTGGCGCAAGAATCAAATCGTCGAAGGTAAAGAGTCAATCGCCTCTTTCAAGTCTCTCAGCACCTTCCACGACTCCAACACGCTCCCCACACACCTCACACACCCGCCCTTCCTCGCAGCCCCATACATAAACTCCATCCCAAAAATCGCATCCGTACTCGGCCGCTTCTTCAGCTCCTCCTCCGCCCTCCTCTCCCACTCGATCCACCACTTCGGCGGTCCCTGCGCGGTGAACAGATTTCCGTTACACTGCATGCACTTGATCAAGCCTCCACATCCACTGCTCTCATCTTCGTCGCTGATCTTGCGAACGAGTGAGACGGCGGCCTCTGCGCGGTTTTTGTGTAGGACGAGGAGGCGATGATAGTCGATCGCCAGCATGTTCTTCAGATCCTCGACGGCGATCCCTTCGAGGTGTAAGAGATCTACTCCGAGTGTATACCGCGAGGCGATCTTTGCTTCGTCCATCAACCCATACCGACATGCCATGGCNTACACCTTGACNGGCGATGCATGTAGGANTGNAGGNGATACAAGNAATCCACGTAANGAGGCNATGACNGCGTCGAACTCGTACTTGACCGCAGCNGCCAGNANNGGGTCGAGCTCGTCGAGNGANTGNAGNGTAGGNTNAGGAATGGGGTAGACGAATCGTAAGAGCGGGTCCANGACGTCNNNNGNTTCGGANACNGGNATGACTGGGATGGGNGNTTCNGANTTGNNGAGCGTNGGCGCTTGTGGNAGNCTGAACATATCNCGAAAGAAAGGNGANGCCAGNGNCAGAATGCATTTGTGCACTCGAAANTCNGTNGGGTNGACTGNCATCGCTGGATAGCANGANAACATCGGCGTCTGGGGCNGCGAACTCATAGCTCGCAGATGTAGAGGCGATAGAAGGGCAGGAAGGCATGGTCGTTGAGNGNGAAGTNGAANGGGTGACATCATGTCTTATAAGGAAGCAAAGGCCTTACATACCGCTGAGAACGCAGTATCACTCTGAAGNACGACGGATAAAGTCGGCGCAAGCTATGCAGCGCAGGGCGAGGATAGGAATCCAAAGATGCAGGACACAGCCANGNNGCGTAGTGAACACATTCGTCGATCTCTGATGGACAGGNTACACACCAAGCAAACTTGAACCCTGAGCCAAAGTGCCTCAAGCCTCAGGCCTCAGCTTCCACCTACANCGGCATGCTGTGCNCACCGCTATACCCTCAATACCGTCCACCTCTCCCCGAGTACTTCTCCCTACTCCTACTCCTACTCCTTCTCTGTCGATCCCTGTCTCGATGCCTATCATAATCACTCCCTCNNGGCGNTCTTGATCGACTCCTCTTCCTCCGNTGNGAGCTCTTTCCGTCNCTCTCGCGNCTGNGACTGCGGCTCCGTTTCCTGCTGGAGCCATGACGTTCNGANGANGGGTGGTGGTCGAANACCATTCCGTAGTTGTCGTTCCGAGGTCCACCACTGCTTTCTGACCCACGGTANCGACGNGTTTCTTCCAAGTCGTCCCGACCTCCGAACCCTCGCCTGTTGTCTTGCTTCCGAGGCTTGATGATGTCGTTGGACCATCTGCCGTTCGTTCTNGCAACGGATTGNGAGCTAGTGATAGAAGAGTCGTAAGCNGGNNNGCNNNGATAGGNATGGTGAGGCAGACGCACAAATCAACCCATATACGTCGGTCNTCAACTANAACGTTTTGCATCTTGAAGTATGCCTNNAGCCCANGGCGTCAGCANTNCCATANCACCAATTCGCAGTGTAATCCCTACCTGCTCAGCATCCTCCCTCCTATCAAACTCAACAAACGCATACTGCAACGAATCCCCCGTCTTCTTATCCCTAATAACNTGACAACTCATGATCGTCCCAAACCTCGAGAAAATNAGCTCGAGATCCTCGTCGCGCGTCACCGGGTTCAANTTGCACACGAACAACACNTTCTCGGGGGGTCGGACGTTGGCGAAGGGCAGGTCGCCAACCATCTCGAGNGTCAANGCTGAAGCCGCAGCCGCTTTCTCTCGGCGNATGCGTTCTTCCTCTTCTTCGGGNAGGGTGGCGAGGGGGTCTTCATCTTCGGCGATACGCGTTGAGTTGTCTGGGGGNCGNGTTGGTGANGAAGGTGGAACGACGAGGCCAGGCGGGTCAGGNAANGGNTCNTCTGCACNANNNATNCAANGCNTAAGNNTCAAGCNNAGGNATGNCNANTNAANNAGNNACNCACCAAGNACAATAACATGCCTAATCCTCACATCCTTNAACGGNCTACTATCCTGATCCACATACACCTCATTCAACTTATCCAGCGTCTCCATCCCCTCCACCACCCTCCCAAACACNGCNTGCTTGCCGTCCAAATAATCGATATTGTCNCCNAGGGTGATGAAGAACTGNCTCCCGCATCCACCTTTNTGNCCNCCTTCNAANGCAGGGGCNACGGCCATGGATACNGTNCCGCGNTGAGTGTGCTTGAGCTTCATGTTGATTTCTGGGGGAAAGTAGCGCGGGACGGAGATGCCGGTNTTGCTTTGNGANGCGAGGTACGACCAGATGGACTCNCCNCCTGTNCCNGTTGCGGTGGGGTCGCCGGCTTGGGCTAGGAAGTCTTTCGANACTACATCNACACNNTTAGTCCAGNCGNCAANGATATANGAAGAGANNGGTAGAACAGACCATTGAAAAACGCGTTAAGGTTGTAATAGTAGACTTTACACAACTTCAGAAAGTTCTCGCATGTCTTTGGACAGGCTTCAGTCTCAAGATCAATGACAATGTCGCCGAGGGAGGTTTCGAAGAGTACGGACATGCCTACCCTTCAGAATAAGCCTCTCAAGCAGTAGCAGGGTCGACAGGGAAGCGCTGGGTGAAGGTGTTTGTGGAGAGTTGAACCAAAAGCGCGTTGTTGTTACGGTCGCAACTTCAGGCGGAGATCAAACAGACCGTAGTGCAGGTGGGCGCTTACAACCGATATCGAGCAGATACCTCTCAGATACACTCCAGAATATTTGTTAAAAAGGAAGTTATATGTACATGAGAGTGCTTGAGGAGGTATAGTACACGGTACGGATCCGACCAACTGAGGATGTGCACCAAAATCAAGGAGATCCATTCATTTTTGCTTTCCTGCCTTATCCCTACGTCGCCTTCGTCGCCCAGAAGCTCGGGAACACCCCTCCAAGCTCATCGAGATACCAGAAGTTGGCCGGAGCCTTCTTCTTCCCTTTCCCCTTCTTCTTCGGCGCAGCAGGGGCACTCGCATCCACGGGCTGCCTAACAATCTGCACCCAAGTGCCCGCCAAACACATACCCAGAACCAACTTGTCGAAAACCGAAGGGTGAATGAGGACGGTGATAGGATCGTTGCCAGGGTCGTGGGGCTTGGGTCCGGGAGTAGTAGTAGCCGCTGCAGCCCCTTCCTCCTTTTTGGCGTATGGGGGATCGACGACAGGACCTTGAGACGACTCTAGAATCCTCGGCTCGGCGTACCCTGGCCACTCTCCCCCATCCCAGTTCAACCAAGGACTCAAAACAGCTTGAGGGAACGTCCTCTCCAACACCATCTCCACTCCCGCTGGGTCAGCAACCCAAGGATCGTCTTTAGACACATTCGATTTCGGCGGGATGTTGGTTGGGACAGGGATGAGCTGGGTGATCCTCCTGAACGATTGCTCGACAACACCAGTAGTGTGCGTAAGAGGAAGAGCCGTTGGTCCAAGGAGGCGCAGAAGGCAGGGCTGGTTCTCTGGAGCCGTTACCCACTGATTGGCTTCACCAGCGTCATCCGGCTTGAACGCGGCCTCATCAGCTCCCCATCCACCTGTATCCCACCCAGTGCTGCCAGTAGCTCCCCACCCAGGAGTCGCGTCCCACCCGTCGCCGATCTGCTCCACTTCCATTACCCCTCCGCCAGACTGCTCTGGCTCAGCAAGCACAGGCACATCCCCACTTTCACCCTGAGCTTCCCTCTCCGCCTTCTCCGCCTCTTCCTGTGCCTTGTTGTCCGCAGCGAGTTGAGCTAGCCACTCTGTATCCAACTCAACCTGCTTGAATACCTGAGTCTTTTGGTCCCAAAGCTTGTTGCAACCTTGGCTGAACTCGTCAGGGAAAGATTCAGACACGCCTCCAGTCAAAGGCAGCTCGACTAGCGCCTGCTTCGCGACGTCCACTGCACTGCGCAGCCCTGGCTCCAAGCCAGGTAGAGTTCGGCTACGGAGCAGGAACTCGAGGAAGTAAATGCAGAGTCGGGGGGTCTGCTCAAGATTAATTCGTGACCTGACTGTGCGTAAGCACGCGTAGGACTGAGATTAGAGAGTTTTGCCTACCAGATAACGCCTTTCGCTCGGATATAGGAAGACAGGAAGATCTTGATCGTTTTCTCAGGATTGGCTAGGAACTGCCTCGTCTTCTTGACGTGGGGATCTGCCGATCCAAATTCACCTGCTTCATCGTCGCTATCAAATATATCATCGTCAAAGTCATCGTCCATATCTTCATCCGAGCTTTCGTCTTCATCATCCCTTAACGGCTCTTTGAATACCTTCTTCCTGGACGGGCGATCCTTCTTCGCAACCGCGACCTCGATTCCAAGGTATACTTGCAACTGTACACCAAGGTTGAATGCAATGTTCGCGTCTCAAAGGCACAGTACTTACAAGAGTCCAGATGTACGACACGTCCGTCTGGTGGTTACGCGGCAAAGGCCACCTACGACTCGTCCTAAAGTCCCTCGCCGCGGCCAAGAACCTTGTCATCTTCGAATCGCTCCTGTTAACAGCATCAATTATCTGACATGCGCGCAGGGACACCAAACCAATCTAATCGCAGGCGAACTCACGCATTAGTAGGTTTCGCAATCCTATTACCCTCCCCCTCCGCCCACTCAATCCACCACGGCACCTCCTGATTCGCATCCAAATACTTCTGCTTCTCCTGCTTCACCCTCTTATCCTTCCTCTGCGTCCTCGTCTTGCACTGATCAGTAGCGTGTTCCTTCATCACAACCGTAGGTATCCCAAGGGTATCAACCTCAAGGCCTTCAGGATCGTCAGGACGCGGATCGTACGCGATACCCCGTTCCTTGAAGTCCTTGAACGCGATCAACGTCACCCCACCTGGGGGGACCTTAGGAAAGTCGCGCGGGAAAGTCAGACGGCCGTCCTGTGGAGGAGCAGGAGAATCGTTGTTCTTGTTAGGGGGAAGACGCGCGAGAGGGTGTGGTTGAACGTCGACCACGACAGTTCCCCCAGCAGCAGCAGCGGTGGAAGTCATGGTTGAAGTTCAAGATCAACAGGAAAGGGAGAACTGCGGCGTGGGTATTGCTTTGGATCATCGCTTCAAGCTCAGATCGGGCGTCGCCGAGTCCCTGGCCTTCGGTGGAACGTGCAGAATGCTTCGAAGGTGCTAGAAATGCGGGAGAAGGAGCAGAAGAATAGCTGAGTTCCTCCCGTGGCAGATGGGGAGTTTGAGCTAACTCGACAACAGGGTAGTATCCATGGAAAGCTAACCTGCCAATGGCACGACGCATCGCAGAAGGTGAAGAACATAACTGAGAATCTAAAGAGATGGAAAGGGTATCTGCAGTAACACGGTAGAGACCATGAAGGTAATCGATGCGAGGATATTATAGAATACACGACTGCGGCAAAACTAATAACAAGGAACCAGGAGGAAGGAATGTCAAATATGAAAACATAGCACTAGACGCAGAGAGGACCAAGGAGAGACGCATGTGTCGTAACCGAGAAAGAGCGTGGTATGTCAAGAAAACTCAGAAGCAAAGAGGGACGCACAAAAAGGTAGAAAGGAGGAGTAAAAAGTCCAGTTCAATTAATAACCATAGTGAGGGGCCATGAACGACCCAGCAGTAACCGATCCCGCCATCGACGCCAATGCGCGGCGCTTATCCTCCCATGCTCTCAGCGCCCGCAAAAGCTGCAAGATTTTGTCGCGCTTCCCTTGCCTGACGTCGTTGATACTGACACTCCCCATCTTGACGTCGTTGTCCAAGAGGAAGTCAAACAACCTGAACAAGCCATCGAGCTTGTCATCCGAGGAATCGACGGGGAAGGCGGAGTCTGGTACGGGCGGGGATGCAGGCTTGCCCTTGATCGATTCTGCAATTCGGAGGAGACCCAACCCTCCAAAGAGGGGGCCGATGGTATCCTTGACCTGGAGATGGTCGGGGAGGTGGGAGTTCGCCCAGTCAATTAGGCTATCTTCCGCGGCGGTTGTCGTCACTNAGTAGTCAATTCTAAGTAAGATTAGCCATGCAAACGTAACCGTGGTACGTACCGTCGACCTTCGGGTCAAGGCCACTCGGTGGGGTAAGCGACTGCTGGGTAAAGGGCAGTGGAAGGCAACGCCATGGACGTGCTCGGCCTACGTGCCTCTCATTGTCCTTGACAGAGGTTCCATGGGGTCCGCTCCACGTAGATAGTAGGCTCGAAGGTTGGGCGAACTGGCGTTGAGGTTGGTGTGGAGACAAAGCGAGCTCTGCTGGTGTCGTAGGCGCTGGATCGGTCGGGGCAATCTCAGAGGGCGCTGCCTTCACCCGGCGCATCGTCCTGACAGAGTTCCATGGGTCGTTCCACGTAGATAGTAGGCTCAAGGTTGGGCGAACTGGCGTTGAGGTTGGTGTGGAGACAAAGCGAGCTCTCTGGTGTCGTAGTCGTTGGAGACGCTCCTTGACCTAGTGCATACATTGACGGCGAAGGCGCTCCCTGTCCAAACGCATACATCCACGGTGGAGACGCCCCTTGACCGTTGTGCGTACATTGACGGCGAAGGCGCTCCCTGTCCAAACGCATACATCCACGGTGGAGACGCTCCTTGACCTTGTGCATACATCGACGCCGGTAACAACTCTACAAGAGGTGTGAGCACGATTAACCACGAGTATCTGCCTCAAAACCGACCTGAGGACCCTTGGGTTGGGTGCTGCTGCTCCTGTTGGGGGGTACAAAGCTTCATCTGGAGCCCTTGCAGTTTTTCATGGAAGGATGCCCGACAGATCGCTTCTTGCTGCTGAGCCTCTGGACCACGATATCCATAGTAAACACTGTCGCTTTCTAGAAAATAGTTGTCACTTTCTCGATCTCGGCTGCGCTTGAATGCTGTCGCTGGATGGCGAAGGCGTCATGTTTATGAGTTGTGTTGTGGTGGAGAGGGTCATCATTGGCAGGTAACGAATACGTACGTTCCCAAGTACTACCACTCGGATTTGACATGCCCCCGAGCTGATTTCCAGCCCCAAGATCTTGCCATGATTGCTGAAGAGACGTATGGGGAAATTGCGATCGCATAGTGCCCAGTCGAGCGTGGATGAAGGAGAGTACGATTATCCGCTTTGACATGCGTGCTCCTAGGCCAAACACACCACAACTGCAGATGCCGCGCCGTTCTTTCATGCAAGCCTCGAGGAATTCCAGGCGTAGCTTCGACATTAGCCATTGGCCGATTATCCTCGAATATGCCGGCAACGCGTAGTTTAACGAGGGCGTAAGCAAGGAGTTTCATACTCGAGTAGTATTGAACCTCCACCAGAAGAACGAAGGCATATATACCGCGATATGGTGCATATTCCACGAAAGTGACGAAACCCCGAAGAAGGCGTCTCATGCGTGAACCCCAAGAGCTGACAAGTTGTTGACATTGTGGTCTTCAGAAATGGAGAGGAAAACCCAGCGTTCCGGTGGCTCTTCACGGATGTCGGTGGAATACAGCGAAAAAGCTGACTGGCTGGCGGAGGAATGACCTATGGAGC
>JANDKE010000133.1:0-36486 GCA_027627275.1 Coprinellus aureogranulatus
CGGCGATCGTCGCCCCACTGCGGCTCTGCTCTGTGGTAGAGAAGGTTTGCCCCAGCCCGTAGAGCTTCCCTGAGAACTCTGCGTCGTTGATGCCGTCCTTGAAGGATCGTTTTCGAAGTTCGAAGAAGATGGAAGATGTAAGGAGCGAGTCGGAGCCGGCTTGGTGGCTTGAGCCTATCCGTGCAACCTCCAGTTCGTCGGCGAGGTCTTGTAGCCCGCCTTTGGACTTGTTCTCGAGTTTGTCGCGGAGGAATTTGATGTCGTAGACTGTGGGGAACCAGAGCTTCAGTAGCTCGAAGAACTCGTCTTCCGATGTCGGTAGTGATTTCGCGGTGAGGAGTTTGACGAAGTAGCCAAAGTCGTATCCGCTGAAGGAACATGAGTGGCACGATCTCCGTAGCTAGGGGATAGCCACGCACCTGTGGAACGATATCCACTTGTTGTCTGGATTTAACACAAGCCCAGAGGTGATCATAAGCTCCGCAAAGTCGTTCGGTAGGATCCCGTATTCTTCGTGGCGTTGGAAGTCGAGCCCTGATTTCTGTAGCAGCTCAATCGAGTCGGGGGCGTACATGTCTTCTCTACTCGCCATAAGCCGCGCGTACCCCTCCGTAGAGCCTTTCCACGCACCCAAGACTGAACTTGAAGTTGAACTGCCATGTCGAGCAGTCCGGTGGACCCTGGCCATCCTCGTCCGCCAAGGTGATCCCCACCTGGATGATCTTCAACAGATCGACATTACACCGCATCGTCTGGTAATGGTGCTCCGAGGCAGATTTGAACGCGCCTATTGGTCGCGCTACCACGCCAGGGAACTCGGTGTCCTGAACTCCCCAGGTCAGCCTTGGTATTCTGTTGAACCGGGGAGTACGCGCACCATGGCAATATAGGGATATCTGTCGATAGCCTCGCGAATGTTGCGCATCTCTATCTCGAGATTCGGCGCCCACACATCCCGTATCCGCGCCATTGCTGCACCACCGCGATGTTCAAGCGGTCGCCGTCGTCGTGGTCGATGTCGAAGGAGTGACTATTACGTAATGCGCTGGTCCCTATTGACACCGCACCCAGCAAGCTCGCTCGCCCCTTTACCTTGACTTGAACCTCGATGTTGGCTTGCTGAAACTCTCGACTTTTTTTTTCTGGGCTTCACAAACTTACAAGCTGGCGTCTTTAGAAAGTATTCTCTCTGGTAGGCTATGTTTCTTACTACAACAAAGCGCGGCTACACTTGCAGTGGCTGATACGTGGTGATTTTAGTCTGAGACTTAGATCCCAAGTCGCACACCATGCGCGACTGTTGCAAGGAAAACAAACGGAATACACTCCAGCAACGGATACTAGAAGTTGAAGAGGATATTCTATCTTTCAAGCGATCCTACAATACTCTCTCCCCACCCAACAGACTGCCCGTCGAGATCTTGTCCACTATCTTCATTATGCACTGCGCAAGAGCAATGGAAGAGCTCCCATCCAGTGATCCTGAGAGCTGCTCATGGATAAGAGTCACGCATGTGTGTCATCACTGGAGGGCGGTCGCTATGACCTGCACTCAGCTGTGGTCAAACCTTTTGTTCGTCACGCCTGAACTAACCCAGTTCATGCTGGCACTGTCCAAGACTTCGCCACTCTCGCTGAAGTTCCGATATATGCACGAGGAATGGACCGACACACTGTGCAAAATGCTGGTCTCCCAGTCCTATCGCTTGCGCTCAGTCGAATTAGCGGGGCTGATCGACGCACCAGTTCTAGAAAGCCTTGCCGCTTCAACTTCCGCATTGGAGAAGCTGATTATACAGCCGGACGTGAACTTCCGTGACCCTCTGGATCTTCCCTCCGATTTTCACAAGAAAAGTGCCCCATTGCTCAAACATCTAGAACTACTGGACGTGGTCATGCCAAATCACGATATGCTGCCCCTACTTCCCTCGCTAACCCACTTGTCGCTTGGGTCGCCAAGTGCCCAGCCCTTACCGAGGCCAGCCGGGCAGGCACTATTGAATGCACTACGATTGCTTCCCCATTTGCATACTCTCGCCCTCTGGAATTGCATCTCACAAGATCTAGCCCAGAAATTTCGCCGTTCATTAAGCCCTATAGATTTCCCGGCACTTCGGAAATTGGAGGTCGAGGACGTCGTTCATCCGGTTTGCGGCCTCCTCGACTTTATTCGAATCCCGGATCAGACCACCACTAAATTCACATTTCACGACTCATTCACGAATTTGCAAGATCTCCACCGTCTTGTGACCACAATTGCAACGGCGTGGAGTGGAGGACGGCGCTTGGTTGTACGAACCCTGACTGCACGGCACTTCGTTTTCCGCTATTCGAAGTACCTCGTGTTGGAGTTCAATTTCTACCTTCCCCCTCCAACGGAACACCGATATAACCCCGAGGACATCGAGTTTTCCTTCGCATGTTTGTGGGACCCGGAAGACACCTCGGTGGCGCCTGTCCTATCCTCCTTTACCGAGTCATTATGGGACTTCTCTGCGCCTTGCGCCATGATTTTGCGTACCGACCCCTTCTTCTCTACCGACCAGTGGAACTATTTATCCAGCACACTCCCTCGACTCGGCATGATTGTTTTCGAGAGCACTCCGGTCGACTTCTTCCTGCAAGCCTTCAGCGCCGAGTCCAGCACCTCTTCCCCCACATTTCCTGCACTTTCCATCATTTATTTAGCCTCCTTGAAACCGGAAAACTGGGACTTCACTCAAGACGCGGGCTCGATGCACCTCCTGGCGAACGCGCTGAAACATCGACCTCCTTCCCACCGCATTACAGAAATGACTGTCAAGAAATGCTCAGCCACCATCTCTTCGGAAGACCTGGATTTCGTTCGCGAACAAGTCCCAGATCTATTGGTCAAGGAATAAGGACGTGCAGCCATCGTGGGAGAAAGGTAGGAATACGCAGAGACTGAGGGAAGGGTGGCGGCCTGGTTAGAGGTTGAGAAGAGTCTCTATAGGCGCTGACCCACACGCTCGAAGTTCTGCAATCCATCTGGCTATTGAGCGAGCTATATCCGAACCTTTGTAACTTGGGCAAATGCATGAGTCAGACGGCTCGATCGTTTCTAAACTTGGCGCTGCCACACCTCTCGTACGACTCAAAAGTTGTCAGCAATCCACCATGGCAATCAACGATATATTGCATTCTTAGCCGGCCAGAAGTCTGGCGCCATCCACAGGTTGTCGAACTAACCCGCTCCTACACAACTTTCTCCTCTTCCCTTATCCCTGCTGACGTCCCACCAATCAGTCGAAGCCCATCTCATCCACCCACGTCCTTCGGTACAAAGCGCCGGCGGGGGGCTCGTTTGCTGGAACTCGGCGCCTGGAGGACAAATGACCGATAGTCCTGCCTGTGCGAGCGCTTGTGACAGGGATAGTGTCTTGATCAACCGGTTGTGGGCTTGTGTGCGACATGCGTCTTGAAGAGAGGTGGCCTACGATGTCTCCGCTACGAGCGCTCGTTACGGTGATTGGGAGTGCGAGGCTGGTATAGGTCTGAGCAAGCAGGAGACTGGTGATTGCGAGGATGAAGTGGGTGATGCTGAGCTGCATTGTTGGTTGGCGATTGAGTGAGAGGTCTGGTTTGGTTTCTTTGGGTTCTCGACCTGCGAGAGTGTGTGCTGACCAGCAGACTGAGTGACGAGGTAAGGATATGGCTCCGGGCAACCTTGTTTCTCTGGGCCACAGCTCTGTGCATCAGATGCATGATGATGCATGATGCCAGTGCGGTGCACTGCCATCATTCTAGCCCTCGATAGATCCTCAGGTGCATTCACCCCCACACTGAAGATTGGGGTTTTTTGCTATGGAGTATTGCGTACTGGGGGGCTAAGATGCGGGTAGATGCACTAGCCATGGCGCAGTGCAACCCAGCAATTGCATACCCCCTGCAGGCGCGCTCTTGAAGTCAATTATTGACACGCAACGAGGCCAGGTAGCGATGTGAGGTAGTATCCGCTACTTTCCCCTTCGCATAACCTGGACGACGGGCTGGCTTTAGGTCGCGTACTTTTTCCGCAGATGCTCTTCCGATGCTAAGTTTGTTTAGACAGGATTCGTCGATCCTTCAAGGTGTATGATTCTCAGGCTCGAGAGTCGATTACAGGTTCGCGACAATGGGAAGTGTATTCAGAGACGCTCACTGACCCGCTGGCAGCTTCTTTCCCGTGATGGGCTGTGCAGTGGGCCAGATATCGATGTGGCCAGAAGGGTTGTTGAGCCACAACGGCTTAGTTCCATCGCCCTGCCAGAGCACAATTATTTGTCAAGTTAAGCTTCCGAAAGCAATATCACGCACAATCATAGTGTGAGGGAAGCCAACGTCGAATGGCAAAACGGAGTCGAGGAACTCGATGTGTTCAGGAGTGAGCGAGATCTCGAGCGCCTCAATGTTGGATTCGAGGTGCTCAACCTTGCGTCCTCCGATGATCGGGAAGACATACCGCGTCTTGTGCATGACGTACGCGATGGCCACTATAGATTGAGGAGGTTGGTTAGGAAAGTGCAAAGGACGAATGTCGAAGAACAACACGTACCGGATCCAATGTGCTTGGCGCCTATCTCCTCTGCGACTTTCTCAAGAGCCTTGCAGACCTTCTTCTCATCTTCGTTACGCTCCCAGTTCGGTCCAAACGTCATGCGACCTTTCTCGCCAGTCTGGCGGCGCTTCTCTTCCTCCGCGTCAGAACGAATCTTGCCACCAGCGAGGACGCCGAAGGGAGCGAGGGCCATTCCTAGGGCTGCAGTCAGCTGGCGTATATTTAAATAATGAATGCGCCGATGTGCTTACCTTCATGACGGGCCATCGGAATGATGTCTCGTTCGAAAGAGCGGTCAAGGATGCTCCACTGGCCTTGGTAGACTGAGAAAGGAGTAAGAGCGTGGTCCCTAGCATACTGGTTGGCCTGGGCAACGATCCAGGCAGGAGTGTCGGAAATTCCCTATACAGCCCCGGTCAGCGTAGTCCAAGCAACATCGAACAAGGAAAGTTACATACCAGGTAAAGCACCTTGCGAGAGGTGACAAGAGCGTGGAGGCCGTGCATAAGCTCGGGAATGCTAGTATCCCAGTCCCAAAAGTGGACATAGTACAAGTCGATGTAGGAGGTCCTTAACTTCTTCAACGAAGCTTCGATGTTGATGTGCATAGACTTCAAGCTGGTACCGCCGTACATGACCTTCTGTTGAATCGAGTCGTCCCAGTACTTAGGAGCACCGGTATACTATGGCTTCGTGTTAGAGACTGGTGTGGATTGTCGAACGTAGAATGAACCGTACCTTGGTAGCGATGAAGAGTTGGTCACGGATGCCCTTCGACTCAGCCCATTCGCCGATGACCTGTTCGGAGGACTCATCCTGGCTGTCATGGGGGAGAAGATGTTAGCAAGACGATGGTATACAGTCGATAGCATGGCGTACTAGAAGTTAGCGGTATCAATGAAGTTTCCACCGAGGTCGTAGAAGGCATCGAGGAGCTTGAAGCTATCCTCCTTGCTCATTGCACCCATTCCACGCTCAGCCCACTTGTCTCCAAGGCTCATACCACCCAAACAGATGGGCGAGACACGCACACCCGCGGTGGAGCTGAGCCTGCGATAGAAGCCAAGTTTCGACTTGGGGAGAGGAAGAGGATTAAAGAGCTTGGACATCGTGCGATAGGTTGAGTAGAGCTGAGACTGTGGACACAAGAGGCGCTGTTGAATGTCTCATCAGGTTCGGATACGCAGGCCTTTATACGATTTGGCGCCCACCTCATGGTTGCCAAAGGCGATAGCGCCTTACCAAGAAATCCCATGGGAAGGGGTGCTGAATAATGGAGATTGAACTTTGAACCTCAAACTCCAACCCCATGCAGGCCGATCAAAGACTTATTGGGATGTCCCTGCTGCGCAATTGGTGCAACCCAATTCAAAGCTGTCCTGGGGTGTAGTAGTGCGTGGCGCTTCATAGAAGTTTAGGAAGGACGCGTATTCGACCGGCAGACCCGTGGGTGGAATTCCATCAATTCATTTCCCAGCATGGTTCGTCCAAGCGCCGAGGCCCGACATGGGGACCTGTGGTGATTCTCATGACATGCTCGACTGCTAGGCACAGCTGGTAGTCTCGGTCCCTTCGCAGAAATAGCGACGTTATATGCTAGACTCGCCTCGGGCTCCGGGAAGAGATTTGAAATGTCTATTACAGTACTTACGATCAACGCCTCATGAATTCGATGCCATCNTGAGGATGCCGTGGTGCGTGNCATGGTCAGGCTCAACAGGCNCGCGTTCAAGAGACCGAGTTTGGTTGANGGTGTAGATCGTCAGTTGCTCGCAATGGGTGGGTGTGGAGATNTATGCCATCAAAAATTGATTGACTCTCGATCATGATGTGGTCGCACCTTTCCTCTCAACCACGACCATCCCAGCCCTTGCGGTTCAGCTAGGAATCTGTGAATCACAGACGGTGAAGGATCTTCTAGTGAAGAGACTCACTGCTAGCTGTAGGCTACTGCNTCTCACTGTTTGCTGTTCAACTCTCCCTGGCCAACCTCCGTACCGACTCACTCAAAGATTTTCCCTGGTCCCTGGGCTCCCCTTCCCCTCGCTCCTGCTCCTCCGAAGAGGAATNCTCGTAACCGCACTCATGCATGCTACNGANAATCCACGCCAANTTTATGCTTTAGGCTCCAGGANCTTCTGGCTCAGGGTCGTACCGCGACCATCGCGATCTGGAATCCGGAATACTCAGGTTTCTCCTAGGCTTCCGAATCTTTCTCTCTCTGCCCCGCTGCAGTAGGCTTTGGATTGCACAAGTCACGGCTTAGCTACATATCGGCACTCGNCCATTAGGTGTATGACTTCTGTGATGGCGCCATAGACTCAACGTACAGCCAGAGCGTTGTGCACACAGGTGCACACTCAGTCTGGATTCCACGCAGTCACGAATAGTCACCNGTTTCAGTCCAGAGATATGTAACAGTGGGGTGAACACCCTCGGTCTGTCAAGTGCTATTCAATAACACTCATCTGTTTCAGNTTCATGGATCAGATGAAATGAGCCTCGCTAAATCTGGATGTCTTCGTTCTCCCTGATTGGTCCAAACTCGTCGCAGGACGTTTGGCNTTCATCGATACANGCACTTGCCACGAGGACCACACNGAAGAAGAATCGATAGTAGANTGCTACTAGGCTGGCACCCTTCTCTGNTAACCACTTTCCCTCACCANGATCNTNCTGTGCCTCCCTGCTACTCATNCTCGACTCTGTCTTGTCCATGGCTGCGCCCTTTATCGACGACGCTCCTGGGAACGAGCCCGGGTCCCCCGCANTTCTGACGGCCTACAGGTCCACTACCCAGATTCTATGGACGTGTCTGACGATCGTGTTCGCGTCGACTTGGGTCAGTATTCACCCGAACGTCCCAGGGTACAACACNACTCGNTTCCAGCGATGGGGTATACGNGGAAGGCTTTTCTTCAACGCTCTNCTTTTCCCTGANCATTTNGTNAAGCATGCNTATGANCAATGGATGGGATGCCNNAGNTTGTATACGGCGATGGNGGANAAGGCTGGNCCNAAAGGGCTAGGGATACTTCGTAAGCCGTCTCCNNNCNTCCCGACGAANCANNTGAGGGATNGTTGTACTAATACCACGGNTAGCTCGCAAATTATCTGATGGAAATCCGGCTTGGACGCNCACCCACGCATATTTCATTCAGATGGGTGGAATCATCTTTCGGAAAAATGGCTGCACAGCAGAAAGCGACGACGCCATATCGGAAGCGTCCACTCTTCTNGGTCCCGCCNNGGATGACAACNANTNTTTGAAAGCGGCAGATCATAGGTGGTTCAAGGACTTCGNGGACTGGGACGACGATGATATCCGGACCTTCTTCGANCTCGAACTCACCGCAGCGGAGATCGAGGACAAGAGCAAGGCGGACGGGCTCGGNAAGGCATTTGTTGTAATACAGTGCCTATGGTTNGTAACTCAGTGCGTTGGACGTGCTGCGTACAGGCTTCCGCTTANCGAGCTCGAGATTACTTGCCTTGCTTTCATTGCTTGNAACTTGGGCATGTATNTCTTTTGGTGGAANAAGCCTCTGAACGTGTGTTGTCCACTCCCAATCGTGGGNATACCGNCGNCAAATACTGTAGCAAGCCNNACGNGGCNCGCTCCAGAGGGCATAGTGGGCNGCATTAAGAGTTGGGTGATAGCATTTGGNTTNGTCCTTTGGTCTGGTGANGTTGGTNCGTATGTCTAGAAATCGAGTTGTTCGCAGTNCTNACGCCATCGAAGGACACTTNGTCGAGCTCCCGGACANGGAGGACTTTGGTCGAGCGCTCCAGGCTGCCCTNTCAATTGACGGTACATCGACCCACTACCCAATCAACTATTTCTACACCAGGAGTCGTGTTAAGCTCGAGAAGGAGAAATTCTTGGAGTGGGGTCCTTGGCGTTGGNTCGCGTACTCAGTCACCCCAGCTATATTTGGAGCTTTACACTCCATTGGGTGGTATGCCACTTTCCCGTCGACAACTGAACAACTTTTATGGCGAATATCNTGNGTTGTGCCTGTTGTGCATGNCTTACTGTGGATGGNTGCATCCTTCCTTATCGATATCATTGCAGNCCAGAGTTATATTCGCTCACTGTCAGACCCCCTTCTTAGGTTCGCTGGGAAGTGTTCATTGACACTGTTAGTTATCGTCCATCACTTTGTTTCGAGCCCTACAAATTTCGTTGCTCGGTCTGTNTTCATCGTTTTACCTCTCCTTCAACTTCGTAACCTCCCANCGCTGGCTCACCAGACCGTGCCTTGGTCTGACTTTCTCCCTCATGTCTAGTTCTGAACACGATGNCCCGTATCNGGCTCTCTTCACNGTGACANACTACAGTCTNCCGCCGACTGGCGCGATCTTGATGCCTGTAACATTCNTCTATTTNNCTATCTGGGTATTTTGAATTTATTTCCTNAGCTCTGNNGCCATGGNCCTACTATGCCGTCTCGAGNACACANGANTATCGGTTTANTNNATCTATCGGCTGCCTCTTNANCGTATTCATCTCAACCAATGNCGTGGACTGAGTTTCGGTTGAGACGCGTCAACAAAAGTAAACAACGCGTTATGTAGTGTTTAATTGATGTGACAGAGCGCGTTTGTGACTCTCGTGGAAGAATGTCACGCACGTCGCCGGCTTGATTTCTCTCGACGACGACGACGGTGACGGCGANCTNAACTNGNACGACGACAATGGCCCTCTTGACACCACCACACTCCTCCTGCAAGGAGAACCCCGCCAAATTCGCGCTCACCAAGCTCAACGTNGACGTCAAGATGCAGGCATCCACATCGACCGCGACGCCCTCATCGTCCAGGAGCGTCGTTTGGTCACCACAGAACTCCTACCACTCGCTGGCTACACCAGCGAAGACACCTCCAACGGCGGCTTCGACAAACGCTTGGGTGAAGGAGCGCCCAGTACGGTCAATATTGAAGCGCAAACCGCATCCGCTGGCAGACACGACGAACGGGCCCCGCGCTTCGACCTCCAAGTCGACGCCCACGGATGTGACCGACTTGACCGATCTCCCTGAGGACCTCGACACGCATTTCCGAACGCGCGAGTCCACCCCAGCGCCTCAAGAACCTCTCACCAACCTCGACTACCTCAACTACCCTGTGTCGCTCATTGTGAAGGAAGACGCAAAGCCAAGAGAAATTATCGAGGGCTACAGCATACTCGCAGCCCGTTTACGCACCAATGTTCAGTTGAACACCGAGGCAGATGCGTCGTGGCCACTCTTCCAACCACTACGCAAGCAGAGGACGCGGTTCGTGGAATGTGTGGTGAGGGACTTGGGAAGGGCACTCGTCGACCCGACAAACACGCCCGACTGTCCGGCGAGCGAAGAGGAAGAGGAAGCGATGAAGGAGTGGGTAGAGGAGGACGAAGCCAGCGGACTACCTTCGCCGCAACGTAGCCCGCAGAAACCCAAGAAGAAGGGCATGACGGCGGCCCAAGTCAAGTACGCGCGGGACCTCTGTACGATATCGCACGCAGCTATCAAGCTTCTCTGCCTCGTATTTGCCGTCCCAGCCATCTTTTCCGTATTTGAAGGTGCGCATATAGTCGCGTTTCTGGGCCACGCTGACCGTACTGTAGACAAGGAACTCAAGGCCATGTTGCACGCGGTTCTGGCTATCCCACTCGCCGACAGCCTTCCAACGCCCAACGCTCGGAAGACCTGCGCGCTCGCCATCCTCCTCATCCAGGCGCAACGCCTCCCAGAGTCTGTCGTGTACCCGGCACGTGACCGTATCGCCCAGTCTCTCAGGCGGGGTATCAATGGTGAGCTTGGCAAGGAGGGCAAGAAGGGCTCTGCGAACGATGGTCTCAAGGTCAGTGAACATTATGGCGCGCATATAAGTCACGTCTAACGGGTTTACAGGCCATCCACGACCTCAGTCTCTTCCAACCCAATATCTTCGTTCCCTTGTTTGCGAACGGTCTCTTCCTGCGGAACATCCTTCATTGCCTCCTTGCTTCAACATTATCTCTCCGAGTCCAAGCTTGCCATGCTCTGGGTGGAGTCGCTTACGCCCTGGCTGGCTTGCCCCCTTCGTCAATCCACGCTACCGCATCCGACATCGTCCTCGAATTCGTCATGACCCCCGCACCCGCGACCCCCACCAAGACAACTAAGTCCACCCCTTCCCTACCACCGAAAGACTCATCCATCATTCGCACTCTCCGGGCGACGATGGGCGCTACAGATGCTACGCACATAGGGCAGTCACCCGTTTGGGCTGTTAGCGTGTTGTCCAGTCTGATCGTGCTAATCGGGTCGCGGATGTATACGAGCAAGAAGACATGCTGCGCGATGCTCAACGTTCTCAAACTAGCGGCCAAGATCAAGAAGCCGTCGATTCGCTACTTGTTCAATGTCGCTTGGCGGACCCTGACCTGGGTGTGGTTCCAGCCCGACTACGATACGCTTCAGGACGACGGTGAGGACGAAAAGACCGACTCCGAGTCATCTGAGGAGGCAGATTCTACCGATACCAAACACGGGCGCGACGGCAACAAGGACAAGATGCGCGAAGTGTTCTTCAGTCTCTTACACGAGTGCCCCGAACACCAATCTGGCATAGCGACCGTGGTGACTTTACTCAATTGTTCTCCACCTTCGACCGCAAACGCCCTCCCCCGCGACTCCCTAAACCGCGCCCTGAACGTTCTACAGGCTATGGCGGATAGTGCATGTGCGGATATCACGAGCGACGCAGCGCAGATCCTTTTGAACATGGTCACACCTCCTGACTCCCCTCGCCCTTCGACTTCAGCGCCTTTCACGAGCTACGCAATCCTACCCCGAGGCCTTTTCTCATCGCCTCCTAACACTGGGCTGCTTTCAGTGGATTTGGCTGCGTCTGGTGCCGCAGCAGGCAGTGTGCTGTATGCTGTGAAAGCTCTGTTCGACGACGCACCAAACCTCGACCATGTCCCCGCCTTGTCGAGAGACGATATGAGGAATCCGTGGGTCTGGTCGAAGATCTCGAGGATTTGGAGGAGGATCCTAACGGAAGTTGAGATGAGCGACAATGCAGACCTGCCGGAAGAGTTGGTGAGGGTGTGGGAGGCGCTTGTCCTTGCAAAGCTAGGGAGCGCCGACGAGGAGGAGGGAGAGAAGGACGCAGGAAGCGAGGAAGAGCGTGTGGAGAAGGTGGTGGACGTCCTGATTAGCATTTTGGAGGATGATCGGTTGGATCTCAGGATGAAGGATGATGAAAGTCCCCTACTTGCGTCGACGAGCAAGGTGCCATTCCCCTCTTCTGACGGACCGGAAGGAGCGGCAGTACCACCGAGCAAGCACACACGGCAAGAGCTGAAGATCAAGGTCGTGAAAAGCTTGTTTATGTCGGTCAGAACCGTCGCATCGAAGGAGCAGCTCTGCGGGCAGCCTTTGTACAAGCTCTTTACAGTTCTCGTGGATCCCAAGAACGTAGCAGTATGGACAGCTCCTCGGTCAAGCGCCCCTCTTCCTCCTCGTAAACGACCCCGCGGCAAGGCTAGCTCCCTATCGCTCTGGAGTGGCGGCAGTAGCGCGAGTGTATCGATGAGCAAGGAAGCTTTGGCACCCATCTCTGGGTGGACCAGTCTAATCGTCAACGTCATGAGCGTGGCGGAAGGCGCAGCAGCGAAGGACATGATGCAGGTTTTCTGGGGCCTGGCACCACTCGAGGATACCGAAGAAAGCCTGGTTACTGCGTGGGACGCCGAGGTCAAGGCGTCTGTCTGGAAAACAGCTGTCAATGCGTGGAGGAAGAACGAAGCCGCCTGGGACGGCGCCGTCGTCTTGCTCGCAGCTCCTTTCGCATGCAGCGCCCCGTCCGCCAAAGCTATGTGGACTTTCAGCAAAGAGGAGAGGGATAAGTGGGAGGTGTTGTATGATTATACTGTGGGCAACGCGAGTGATTTCGGGTTCGATGGTGCGGCGGTGGTGGATGGTGTGGCGGAGGTTATGCTGGAGGCAAGGATAGGTTGTTGAGCATTCCTGACGGAACAGCCTCACCGATGTCTACGCCTCGCTCCTGCGTCTCTATTGCTTCCTCAAACCCCGCCTACTCGGATATCGTTCTCGGATCCTTGATCCAGGTCTCTGACCTCCTGCTCGAACACTTGGATATTTCCGAGGCCCGCGACCTCCCTTCATCGTTGATTACCCTTGTGAGCGAGACGATGAAGCTTGCGTACCCGGTGTCGGCGGTGAATAGCACGCATGCAACGTGGCTTGCAGCTTCCGTTGCTCAGGCAGTGGAGAAGTGTCCCAAGAGCCTGGTGAAGGCCTTCATTGAGGGTGTATGCGATAGTCTGGCCCTGTGGTTGGCGGACGAGAGTGAGTCGTGGTCGGAGAGTGCGCTGGATAACACTGTACGTTCTTTCTTCTTCTGCTCTGAATAGTGCTAATTTGGGCGCTTAGTTCGTTTCGTTATATGAGAACCTGCTGCTCTGCATCACGGAGATTCCTGAAGACCTCGAGTTCTTGGAGAAGATTTCTCCGTTCCTCGAGTCTGTCTTTAGCGGGTCGCGGGCACTACCCTCCAACGTGATGGCCTCGTTCAAAGCCGCATTCCAGCTCTTCTGGGAAAGCGGTCCGTACAGCAAGATGGAGGAACCCACCACTGGTTGGCCTCTCAATCTCAACAGGTGTCTCGGCCTTGAAGAGGTTGTCGTTGCTCCTACTTCCCTCTCACTCGTTGACGACGGTGACTCTGAGGAACCTCTTGCCGTACCTTCAACACCTAAGCAAGCCGGCTACCGCAAGCTGGACGCTGGAGCCCCGAGGACTCCGATGGCCCATATGAACGGTATGGCACATATTCCCTCTCCGCACCGCCCACACAAGGCGAGTATCGACGGCACAGCGCCCTTCCCTCTTCCGACTTCCCCCGTGAGCCCTGTGCGTAGGAGGCGTAGGACCAGTTCATCTGGGTCTACGGCTGGTGTGGGTCTTGGCTTGTCAGGGCTATTTGGGACGAGTGCGTTGGGATTGGCGCCTGGGCCGGAGATCGTCGAGAGTCCGACGAAGAGGAGGAGGGTGGATAGCGAAAATGAGAGGAGGGGAGACAAGGAAAATGCATCTCCCTTGAGAGGGAGGGGCGAGAGGGTGTTTGCGAGTCCGTTGAGGGCTGGTGGGAGGATTCCCGCGCCGTTGTTCCAGACTTCTGCGGGTGAGACGGAGATGAAGGTCGCGGGAGGCGAGGAGCCCAAAACGAAGAGGAGGAGGATGAGGGATAGGATGGGCGCCAAGAAGCCTCAGCAGAAGAGGGATGTCTCGCCGGCGGGCAGTGCGGCAAGTACGCGTAGTGCCAGAAGTAACTCTCCGGATGACGAGGAGGAGGTCGCCAAATCCCTCGTTCCGTTCCCATCCGTAGAGGACTCACCCGAGCGCCAACCTGTGGAGGCGGAGGAGCCGGTTGGTGGCGCGAAGAAGAGGAAGCGAACGATTGTGGACGCGTCCTTGCTACTTTCCAGCGCCGACGGTGAGCCCGTTGCAACTAGGAGGAGGAAGTTAGAACACGCATCGAGCTTTGACTCTGCCCTTCATTCCGCTGCTTCCAAACCGCTGCTANAACCACCCCCAACGAAGAGTCAAGACGAGCTGAAGACCCCTGCTCTGAAGAAGAGGAAGAGGAGCTCGTCGTTGACTTGTCTTTCTCGAACTCCGTTCTTCAAGACCGCCACGGAAGACCCGTTCCAGACGGAGGTNTCAGCTGGGGTGCCTCTTCCTCCGTTGCACCTTGGAGGGATGCGCAAATTCGAAAAGGAGGAGGAAGAAGAGGGAGAAGAGGAGCAGGCCGAGATCCCATCGAGTGACGACGACCCTCGATACGGCCAAGTCACTCCCCACCATATCATCTCACCTCCCTTGNCTCAGAAGGCNGGGAAAGTCTACGTGTCGAAGGCGAAGCAGAACGCTGCTGCTGAGGTCGCNGATGGACATCGTCACGTCTCCTTCCAAGAGGTGGAGGGAAGCGATGATGACTATGACTCGATGGCAGAACNACCTTCCTCGCCTTCGAAGAAGGTTGCCGAGAGGAGGATGTTGCAGAGGCAGGGTTCGCAGACCAAGACGTAAGAAGGTCTTGCCAGTGGGGTCGGAGGGGAGGTGGTGNTTCCTGCCGATTTCGCTTTTGTTCTTTTCCATTCATCTTCGTAACAGGGACCCTTTCCCTTATCAACTCAACCTGANCNCTGTTATCGTCATTTTTCGCATTGCTTTTACTCACATTTGCATTCAAAATCCCCAAAGCATGTTGCATTCGCATCTTTGTATAGTAGTGTACTGTATACNTCGGTTGTCGATATAATGAACTTTCTTCAAAACCTATCACGAATCTTAGCCCAGTACCCNCNGTTTATNGGCAAGCCGATATCGTTGCTCTCGACGCGCGTCTGNGGGCNGAACACTGTNCTCAGGTCNGGAAACTGACAGGGTAAGCGTCTGGTNTGGGATAAAATGAGCGCAAATCGCTTTGGATACCCAGNTGATTACATTGTTACTCTTTTGGGNGAATNNCTCACAAACCCATGCAGGTTTTNGNAGGAAANCAACCCATATCTGTTCAGCTGATTCAGNNAGGGAAAAGTTGTGAATAATCGCCGTNTTTGTCACCATATTTCTACCATATTGTGGCANGAATGGGGTCAATTCGGTATCGGATTTGNGCAGCGAAAGTCAAGCGAAACTCGTCTCTAATCTTCTCCTATGTNAAGGCGCAGCGATCATCCCCGCCATGCCTGGATTTCGTCTAGCTCNCAACCNANNTTGGNCACTCCNTTTTCCAAGGAGACGCCAGGGCCAAGTNTCAANGCTCTGCGCTTGGACGTGCANAAANGCTGATGGTACTCANCCCACGAGTTTGCCGGCTGGGTACGCGTTCGTTCCAAGGAACACCACGCNCTACNTCCCAAAACCGTCCAATTGGATCATACCAACNGCAGGATGGTTACGATGGTATTACTGAAAAGGTGTATANTTNCCTTCATGGGGCTAGAGTTTNAGGTNCAAAATCTCATCTCCGTTATTCAGTGCAGTCTCCCCTGGGATTTCTTGGTAACGCGCGACCGCCTTTGCAGCCGTGAGTTGGGCGCCATTTCGTATAAAAGCTTGGGTATCGAAGCCTTGGTGAGCCATCAACCGTCTTCTATCCTACTCAAGTCCCCAACTCACCATGCCCAAGTTGTTCGGTCCTCTTCCTCTCCCCAAGTCGAAGCTCGGCTTCTACCGCAGGCTCAGCTCCACCGCTGGTGTGCGCGTCTCGCCCATCTGTTTGGGTGGCATGAGCCTTGGCGACAAATGGGCAGAGCATGGAATGGGTGCAATGAGCAAGGAGGATAGCTTCAAGCTCCTCGATGCCTTCTCACGACCTNGGCGGNAACTTCATTGATACTGCTAATTTCTAGTNTGNTGTTNCATCAACTATGTGACAGTGTTAAGCTGATGTNCTTCCTTACNNTAGCCAGGACGAGTCCTCCGANCAGATTATTGGCGAATGGGCTGAGTCGAAGGGCATCCGCGANCAGNTGTTCATCGCTACCAAGGTAAGNTCCNTCCTTCNTTTGACCATATCAAGTACGGCACTNATTCGACACAATGACAGTATACTGGCGCTCCNAAGTANTGGGACAACTCGATCNAACAGAAGGTCATGTACGGCGGTACCAGCTTGAAGTCAATGCACATCAACATCGAAGCTTCGNTGAAGAAGTTGAGGACCACNTACATCGACCTGTACTATGTTCACTTCTGGGATTGGGATACCAGCATTCCCGAGCTCATGCACGGCTTGCACGCCCTTGTCACCTCTCGCAAGGTGCTCTACCTCGTACGTAGCCNTTCTCGNTTNTCGATATGGCTTGAACCANGCTAAACGATCCTNTATAGGGAATNTCCGACACTCCCGCTTGGATCGTNGCNCANGCNAANCAGTATGCNAGAGACCANGCTCTTACTCCCTTCTCNGTCTACCAAGGCCANTGGAGCATNCTCGANCGNTCNTTCGANCGNGACATCATNCCNATGGCCCGTCATGANGGTNANNTATNNNGNCNANTCACCNTNNNNGANNATACCGANGTGACNTGNGANNCNAGGAATGGCCCTCGCNCCNTTNGGNGTCCTCGCNGCNGGAAAGATTCGNACNGACGCTGAGGAGGAGAGGCGNCGCCAGNCNGGTGAGAAAGGACGTACNATCATTGGACCNGANTGGGAGCGCAACGANGACGAGAAGANGGTCTGCAANGCNCTNGAGAAAGTCGCAGAGGAGATNGGTGCNAAGCACATNGGNTCCGGTTCGTATACTNTTNANCNCNTGTNNCNTNCANTNCNTGCTNACNNACTATTCCAATNNCCAGTGGCCATNGCGTANGTCATGCACAANACNNGCTATGTNTTCCCNATCATCGGAGGGCGNAAGATCGAGCAGCTNGAAGCCAATATTGAGGCGCTCGAGATCTCNCTCACNCCTGAGCACATCGANTTCCTCGATTCGATNNTACCATTCGACCTGGGCTTCCCTCACACCATGATCGTNCGNCCTACACNTCTCTTGNGCTGACTTGGGCGACTGACCGCGCNCCAGGGCGATGGGACNAAGCCGTTGTGGCTCAANAATCCCTCTGGCCACATCGACATCTGGCCCATCGCGCAACCCATTACCGGCAAGAAGATGGGCCAGTGACGGCGTGGTGTATGCAATAGANCTGATAGGNAAGGGCCTCTNGTGNGGTANTANATGCGTCCGAAATGNTATACAATTTATGATTCGAGTGAACGTACATTATTCGTTTCGGAACGCCAGCGCCCCGATCCCNCCTTCTCACTAAGAAGCNGCAACNTCNTGCTTCNGATTTTAGGTCCACCTGAACGACTATTTCAGCCAATCAAGGTAGACTCCGTGAGGTACTTCNGGGATGCAAACATAGTACAATACAGNACGNNAATCAGCACTGCCAGTGCTTGAGGAGGTAGAAAGAAAGCGGAAACTNCGAGAACNCTNAAACTTATANATACACTGTCTAGACATGAGGGAGCAAATCAGACCAAGAAACGGTCTCATGGGCAAGTGGAGGGATATCCCGGAATTGAAGGAGAGGTANNATGACGAAAGCGAAACGGGCCACCAAGTTGACGGGGCTCGATACNAAAGTGTAGAAGTATCCAAGAGCTGCGTACATGAACCTGAACCACCACGAAGACCTAGANCGTTCAATAATGCAGAAACCAGTAACCCACAGTAAGGCATGTACAGAGGGTATGATGCAGGAAGCACGCCATAGAAGCTCTTCGGCTNGCGACGGGAAAGCTGAGTACCATCCGATGGAATGCAAAGCACCAAAGACGGCTGGCGTGACTGAGTATGCAAGCCAGATCCAGAACCCCCACTCCTTGAGAAGTTCATCATCTCCTTTTNTGCCAGTGCTAGTGTAGAAGTAGTTAACGGGGAAGCATTTNGATGCTTCATTGATCGTTTTGAAGTCAACAGCATCTCGGGTAGGGTGTACAAGATATCCTTTGTCGGTAAATAAGCACAGCAACGGCAGATGCTTGAAAACAGCGTACCAACGTCTCCNGTCCGAAAAACCTCGAAAANTGCCAGTCCCCAGCGACGAATGCTCACTTTCTCCTCAATGACACTCGCTGTCGCGGTTTGACGATGGGATCTTCCAGGTGGCCGCTCAATCGTTATCGGACACACNACATTCAGAGGTTTAGACCACCAAAAAGCATACATGCCCAGGTTACATGCAATGAACGCGAGGNACGTAACCTCGAGTTCGATCACTGGCAGTCCGTGCACGGCGCGTGCAATGGATTGAATCACGAACCANAGGCACTGTATCACCACGAATGCCTTAGCAAGTCCGTCCGCCTTGCTCCGGTCCTGGATTTGCTCTTTCGTAAGGCCNAGCTTCAGGAAGCGCCGGATGTCGTCNTCGTCCCAATTCTCTAAACAGTCCAAAANCCGCCGCCGACCTGCGCCCTCTCGAGGAGGCAAGGAGAAAACAGCTGTTTCTGATTTGATGATTGAGCTGCCTTGCNCGTCGGGATCAACGGNTTCCTCGAAGACGATTCCGCCCATTTGAATGAAATGCGCGTGGACATGTGTCCATAACAAGGGCTCNCCACTCGGTGTATCCATCGCTAGAGAAACCCGTCAGTGAGTAGAAGCGCCTCCAGACAGCGCCTACCTATCCCCAGCTCNGTGATNNGTCGTTCCATATCGGAGTACAGCAGACGACAGCCCATCCACTGTTCAAAAGCTCGCTTGACGAACTTGTCCGGGAAGAGTATCATCGCGTTGAGTAAGAATCTCGCTCGGAGACCCCATCTCTGGAATTGTGTTGTCTTGTAGCCAGGTACGTGATGGTGGATGCAAACCCAGGTGGAAGCGAAGACAATCGTGAAGCAGGTAAGGATAATCTGAGCTGTGGATCGATAGTTGATTGGGAAGGCGGGCGATCCATCTGGGTTGACAACAGGCCCAGGTGCTATCGGTCCGCTAATGGATAGCAGTGGTTGTATGAGAAGGAAAAGGTAGAGTAGCAAAACCATCTTGGTGGAGGAAGAATAAGAACGGGGCCTTCATTCACAGCTACAAACCGTGAGGCCTTGGGCACGAGATGCATGGAGCAGGTGTGTGAACCTGAAACGCGTTGCAGAACGCTGCGCTCCGCGCTCACCTAGAAGAGTTTAATCCTTTACCTCAACTTGCGGTGGGCGAGGCGGCGATCGGCGGGAGTGGTATCGTACTCTTCCACATTTTCCAGTAATCCAGTTCCACCTCAGGAGGCTGTATATTGAGAGCCCTGTGCAGGTGAACACTGGACTTCGTCCTGACGATCGGACCTGCCCAAAGACGGATTGGGGCGGTCCATTTACGTGGGGAGTTGTTGAACCGTTCCGGACTCGGGGTCCGTCTCATCCCCGGGTTCTTTCGGTTGAATGTCGAGAGTTCGCCGATCGCTTCATGTCTCGCTTGCGGTCATCAATCGTAGCTGCTCGTCAGCTCCCAACCTCCAGACTGGACAATGGTAGTCCGCGACGGGTGTTTGGATGGCGTGTACAACCATCGCAAACCCCTCGTCCCCATCGTGCATCGGTTGGGCAGGGGTTTACTATCAGCGCAGGTTTCCATGAAGCGACTTGCAAGGCTATGATGGAGGAAGTAGGAAGGACACTTTTCGAGATCAAGTTGCTCCCGTTGTGCGTGAGGAGAATACTACGGCATTTGCCGGTGAGGCTTCCTCAACGATATAACGCATGTTTGACGCAGGTCTTCTTCGTTCACTCCTGGCCCGTTGCCCCAGAACTCATGCTGAAAGAAGGGGGACTCTTACCGGACACCTCCTACTCTCCTAAGACTTTGGGGCATACCGTTGGCAAGCATACTTTCGCAGCGTGACCTTCAGGAGCTCCTCATTTTTGTTACCAGCATGTGTGGCACATCCCTCCTGACAGGATTGTGCAACACAAGGCCTCGTAAAAGACGAGGAGCGCGCTCACAGAACATTCAATGACAGTGGGCCCCTGCGTTGGCAGAGTGGTGTGCATGGGCACAACAGATGAGGCGATGCACGACAGGCGACTTGATTGCGCATGCTGACGCTCGATGTCAATAAACCATTTAAATGCCAGTGGGGCGATCGCAGGTCGACCCGTGGCACCCCTTCTGAACTAGATGTCGGTTTGGATCTACCTTCTACCTCTTCTGCAGTCCGTTCTCTGTTTCCCAGCTCGCGCTGCCGACACCTCTGACTTCAACCTCAAATCGAGCAACTCTCTGAATCCAGTGTTTCTAACAGGCGACAGATCGACAATCGAGATAATCTGGACCTCCCTGACAATCGTTTTCGCCTCTACCTGGGTATGCATCCACCCAAATGTACCTGGGTACAACACGACGCGCTTAGAGCGATTCGGCCTTCGTGGAAGGTTCTTTCTTAACGCTCTCCTCTTTCCCGATCACTTCGTGAAGCTGGCTTTTGAACAATGGATGGGATGCCGCAAGTTGTATTCGAAAGTGGAAGAACGCGCGCGACAAGAGCACCTGGAAATTCTACGTATGTCTTTGATGTTCATAGCTTTTTCACAGCAGTATTGAATCATGACACGCGACATTGATAGCCAAGACATTACGGGATGGGAAGCTAGCATGGACCCTTGTTCACGCGCACTTCATTCAGATGGGTGGCATAGCCTTTCGGCGACGGAGCGGTAGCAGCGACGACAGGTGGTATGAGGACTTCGACAACTGGAGCAACGCCGACATCCGAAGATTTTTCGACCTTGAAATGACTGCAGATGAAATTGAGGATCTCAGCAAAGCTGATGGACTGGCTAAAGCATTTGTTGTTATACAGTGCCTGTGGTTTGTTATCCAATGCGTTGCACGCGCGGTGTACGGACTCCCTATCGTTGGACTCGAAGTAACCTGCTTAGCATTCATCGCCTGCAATTTGGGCATGTACGGCTTCTGGTGGGACAAGCCATTGAACGTCATGTATCCGGTGACGATTGACCGTCCCCCTCCGATGCCTCGCGATCAAGGAAACGAGTCTCATAGAAAGGCGGCTAATCTTCGCCAATGGATGTTTGCATTAATCTCTACGCTATGGACCGGCGATATTGGTGCGTCTTTGCAGAACACTTCGCCGCCAGTACTGACGAGACCCAGGTTACTTGATTCACCCTGCTGAAGCAAATAATGGTGACTTCGAAGTGATTGACAACGCAGCTGCAAGCTTCCCGGCTAGCTATTTCTACACGAGCGGAGGGACTTCTGATGCCAACCTGTACGAAGAGTGGGGTGCGAGAACCTGGCTGGTATATTCAGTTTCGCCAGCGGTCTTTGGGGCTCTCCACTCCTTCGCATGGTATTCGCATTTTCCGTCGGGTACTGAACGACTTTTATGGCGTATTTCGTGTATCGTCCCAGTCGTCCATGCCTTGTTGTGGATTACCGGGGTACTGCTTGAAAGTCAGTCTCGCAAATTGTCTTGCTCTCAGCCTATGCGAGGGACCTGCCATATTCTCAGTCGAGCGCTTGCTTATTTCTACTTTTTGATATCAAACTCTGTAAACCTAGCTGCTCGTCTCGTTTTCATCGTTCTGCCGCTCCTGCAACTTCGCGATCTCCCCCCACTTGTCCATGAATCGGTCCCACGGTCTGACTTTCTTCCTCATGTGTAGATACAACATATATTCGTTCGTGGAGTCCTCAGTGAAAATGTGATCTGGAGATGCAATAAGGATAGCCATGCATTATCGATAAAGAATCAACGCTATACGTGGGGGAGGAAATTAGACCAGGGGACATCTCGGTGCGAAAGTGGAGGGAGAACGCGAAGCTGCAGAAACGGTAAGACAATGAAAACACAACGGGCGGCCACATTCATGGGAACGAGTATGAAGCGAAATGCAAACGATATGATACCAGCGAACCCGCTGCTTACGGATGACAGATGGAGCGAAGCCATGAACAATAGGCCATGTACCAGTGGTACAATGCAGGAAATGCGCCATATTAGCGCCTCTGTCGCGGATGGGAAAGCAGAATACCACGCCAAAGAGTGAAGCGCGCCAAATGTAGCTGGTGCGATAGCATACACCAACCATATCCTTGGACCCCATTTCTTATAAAGATAGGCGTAAGTATCTGTGTCCTTTCCCAGATAGAAGTAGTTGGCCGGAAACCGTGGAGACGAATTCACTATTCTGGCGAAGTCGCCTTCGCTGGCATGACGCGAATCGGTGAGATGGCCTGCAAGTTACAGCTGCAAGTTAGCACGAAGCCGAAATACCAAGAGCTCTGACCCTGCAACACACGTACCGATGTCCCCAGTCATTAAAGTAGACATGAGTGAATGAGGCCAGTAGTGGAAGCCATTATTCTCGTGCTTTGTGCATTCGAGAGACTTAGACACGGGCCTGTCAATTGGAATGGGGCAAGCGACGTCCAAGGGCTTATTCCACCAAAAACCGTACATACTGAAGTTGCATGCGATGAAAGCCAAGCAAGTCACTTCGAGTTCGGTTACCGGCAACCCGTAAGCCACGCGTCCAATGCATTGGATGACGAACCATAGGCACTGGATCACCACGAATGCCTTTGCGAGACCATCAGCTTTGCTTTTGTCTTCGATCTGTCCCTCGGATAGTTCGAGCTCGTGGAATTTCCGGATGTCGTCGTCGTTCCAGTCGTCGAATGCTTCGTACCACATCCTATAACTGCTGTCGCTCCGGTCCCGGAACACGATCCCACCCATCTGAATGAAGTGTGCATGGACGTGCGTCCAGCCTGGGCGCCTGTCCGCGCCTGCAGAACGTCAGAACGAGTTCGGGTTTACTATGGGCTTCCCAACTTACGTAGAATCTGCGCAGGCCATTCTCCCGCTCGCTCCATCATCCTTGCATACAGTCTTCGACAGCCCATCCACTGCTCGAAGGCCAGCTTGACAAAATTGTCGGGGAAGAGCAGCGCATTGAGGAAAAACCTTGCGCGAAGAGCCAGTCGCTCGAGACGCGTGGTCTTGTATCCAGGTACGTTGGGGTGGATACACACCCAGGTGGAAGTAAAGATCACTGTTAGGCAGGTCCAAACAATTGCAGTAGTTGACCGATCGCCTGATAAAAATGTCGAAGCTTCTCTTGGGTTCCTGTCTGCATCTAAGGTGTCTGTAAGCGGGGTCCCAGAACAGAGAGTAAGTTGAAGGAGAGATAAGACGAAGATCAAGTTGGTAGTCATCCAGATGGGAGGGCGCTCTCACAAGAATGCTGGGATGGCGTTGCTGTTATAATGAGTGCCTTGTCCATTGAAGCCGTCAGAGTGTGGCAAAGCCGAATTGCGCCCAGAGCCTGGTGTCTAATGTTCACAGCAGCCTTGACACTGTCGGCCGCTGTCGACTAGAGTGCTGTGCTTCCGTCTGAGTAGGGAAATCAGATACATGGCGCTGAAAACGGGATGCGGCCTTGAGTGTGGACGTAATTGACCGAACCTAATATTCCTTATGGCAAGGGGAAGACTCAGATTGTGAAAGATGTTGTATGAATGGAGTCATAGAAACATGAAGAATAATACGAAAGGTCAGAGCTTAGAAGTCGCCTCTAGACATGAGGAAGAAAATCTGACCAAGGAACAGTCTGGTGAGAAAGGGGCGGGAGATTGCGAAGCTGAAGGAGAGGTAGAACGATGAAGACGAAACGAGCAGCAAGGTTAACAGGGGTCGAGATGAAGAAGTTCGCAAGAAATGAGCCGGTAGAAACGATTTCGCAGATCCCGCGCACGATGCGGGGCCGCGATGCGGATTCAGCCAACCACGCGCTGAGCACGAAAGACGTGAACAGAAGGGCATTGACGACCGGTATAACACAAGAAACGCGCCATAAAATCTGTTCGGTCGGCGATGGGAAGGAGGTGTACCACCCCACGGAGTGTAGAGCACCGAAGATAGCTGGTGCGATTGAGTATGCTGCGTAAGTCCAGGCGCCCCACTCTTTGTACAGCTCTTCTTCGTTTGTATGCCCCGTTCTTGAGTACAAGCAGTTTACGGGGTAGAGTGTCGACGCTGATTCTATTTGCTTGAATTCGGAACAAGTGTCAGATTGCTGGTGGGCCAGATAGCCTGACCATGAGGATGACAAAGTTGTCAGCCGTACGACAGTCGTGAAAGTGTTCCATAGGTCACGTACCAACATCGCCGGACTGTACAGTATAGAGAACCGCATTCACCCAACCGCTTATCCAGTTGACGTTCAGCGTTGTTTCCTCTGTAGGACCGACTGCAGCATCACTGAGCTCCTCATCGACGGAGTGTCGACGATGGACCTCCACCGGACAGACGATGTTCATCGGCTTCTTCCACCAAAAGCAATACATCCCTATGTTACAAGCGATGAAGGCGAGACAAGTGATTTCGAGCTCCAATACCGGCAAGCCGGTCACCGTGCGCCCTATGCACTGGATAACGAACCAGAGGCTTTGGATTATGACGAATGCCTTGGCGAGTCCGTCGGCTTTGCTTCGGTCTTCGATTTGCTCGTCGGTCAGTCTGAGCTCGAAGAAGCTTCGGATGTCAATTTCGTCCCATTGCCTGAAGTCTTTATACGAAATGATGTCGATGGTGTTCGCAGTGTCTATGCCTCCTGTGGTCGGAAGCTTGAGGGTTGTGGTCTCTGTCTCCGTACTTGTAGAGCCGGGAGGTTCTTGACCAGTTTCACTTCTCCATTTGCGTCTCAGAAGGGAGTTACCCAGGTCGACTGTCTTCTCGGAGATGCAGCTCCTTGTATCGCTGGTATCGACTTCAACAGTGGGCAGACTTTCGGAGGACGGGTCGCAACTCTTCGCGCTATCGTATGAGTTCTTGAAAACAACTCCGCCCATTTGAACGAAATGTGCGTGGACCGGGGTCCATAGCGACTTCCCCGATGCTAGCTCAAGAGCTAACACACTGTGTCAGCACAGTAGAAATTGCAGAGGCAAATACACATACGTATACCCAGATCGTTCGCCAGCTTTTGCATATCCTCAAACAACATACGACACCCCAACCACTGCTCAAACGCCCTCTGCACAAGATGATCGGGGAAGAGAAGTGCATTGCAGAAGTGCCTGATGCGACGGCCGATTCGCTGGCGAGATGTAGAGTCGTATCCGTATATATGAGGGTGTATGCACACCCAGGTTGAGGCGAAAACGATGGTAAGGCAAGTCCAGACGATCTGGAAAGTTGAGCGGAAGGTTGGCGAGGATGCTGGCTCGCCCTTGTCACTTAGTGGTGCAGCATCGATGGGAGCCCCAGAAGAGAGAGCAGAGTAGAGGAGAAGAAAGCCGAGCGCCCATAGAATCATGATGGTGAGAGGTGTGGCCGGCCATGAGGCGTCCTCGCTCCTTGATTACGGTTTCGAATCGTTGGGACCTGCTGCGTGCCAGAGATGAAGTGCGAGGGTGTTCACACACGTCAGGGATTCTCCGCCCGACGCGTTTAACCCGCAACCATCGAGTGAGCCGACGAAGGGAAGGGGTTCGAAGCGATTGGAAAGAGGAAGGTACAGGGTGATTCGGGAGAGCGCCCATGCGCAATCTGGGTAATGCCGACGACTGCAGTGTGCGACAGGGACAGATGGGAAAGCGGTTGTGCACGGAGATGAGCAGCAGTTGTTTCCCAGGGCCTAGAGCTGAAGCCAACCCCCTGAAGATCGTGGGGTGGAACTAGCGTTTCGACATCGAGCATGGCAATTATCCGAGTCGAGGACCTGCGGTCTCCCTCAGAGTCAACTGACGCTGGCTGGATACGAGTTCCAGAGCTGGATCTATCGGGTCCCTGGAGGTTATTCGATACTCAAACCAGCCGGAGGGAGTGGGCACAGAGGTGAAGAAAGGAGAACAGTCCGAACTTCACAGAAAAACACGGTGATACATCGGGCCGTCGCTGCCGCTGCGCTGATGACAAGACATCAACCGTTTGCTTTGACCCGGCGACGCTTTCATCCAAACTATGTCCGCCCATGGTGTCCAACCTTACTGTTCTCTCTCTGAAACGCTTTAACTCAACTCAGGTTTCAACGAAAAGACCGAAGCTCGAGTTCTTGAGTCGCAGCAATCTGGAATTGAAGCTGGAGCCAATCCGAGAACTTGCAAGTCCACTCGCCTCGAATCTGTGACAGCACGTCCTCGCATCTCGTTGGATCGTCACCCAGTGCGGCATCTGAAGTCATCCTGAGAGCCGAGTAGGTGACTAGAACGCGAGGGAAGGAAAGATATATGTCGGGAAGCTTTTGAAGTGGGAGTTATCATCCTCCCAGTCCTCGAATCCGACGTCTCCACTGGCAAGGTCTGTCCTCCATTCCCAACTGTCCTCTCACTGATGGGACAGCCTCAAGGGCCAGGCTTACAGCAATATCTGGCTATCTGAAACTCATCCTTAACTCAGCCCCTACCAGCAACTGCTCCACCACGGTTCTGACTTGTTCGTCGTACTGGATGGCTTTCCCTGAGCCTCGTCGATTTCCTCTGGCTCCCATTGCGAACTCGCCATCTGAAGGACCAATTCCCGAAATATTGTTGCTCGCATTCCACACTCTCTCCCTCTCGCTGGCGGTACTTCCGGGAGGCGAACGTTCCAGGTTTAACGCGCACTCCTGATAGCTTTTGACTTCTTTTGGGGGGACATGGAGACTTTCTGCCACAATTTCCAATCGAAGCGTGTTACGGTGGCACCTGCCTTTCTGCCCCCTAACGCTCAAAACTCGTCAGCCTGAAAAAGGCTTGTTCAATCCACACACACTTAGCTTCTTCCAACGGAGGTTGGACGTTTGGGTGCCTTCCACCCAAACGTTCTGTTGCGTTTACCTCAAAGCCCGCATCCCTCCAATCGGTACGCGTGCAAGTCATCTCAGTCCACCGTAGGTTGCGCATCAGGGTGTGGATTGGCCGAGTTTGGGGTTAACCCACAGCTTATCCACCTCGAAGTTCGAAACAGCGATGGGTATCAATCTGGCGCCTCGTTTTCACCCGACTGCAGCACAAGCGCCCCAAGCATGGGACGCCACAGGGCCTACATGGTCTCCAAGTCGCCAACGCGGTAGCTTGGGGTCTTTCAATATCTCGCGTGACCCGAGACAAGGCTTGAACTTGAAGAGCGTACTATCGCTGGCCATATATCTCACCGGGCGAAGAGAAACTTGCAGAACGGTCTTGTGTCGTTGAGTAGACGTTTCTCGTATGTTGTCACGGTGTATGCTTTCGTTTACTCCCCTTTGCTTGGGTTCCAACTTGGATGCTCGTACTACGATCTATACGATGGAATCTTATGAACGAACCACGCCGTCGTAGTGATACTGCCACATGGCGGTGAGAGAGGAACCACCGGCGTCTCATCGTTCCTCACTGAGCCGGGAGACAGACATCTGCCGCTCGATGTAATCTTAGCTCGAGGCCGGTATGATTATGGACCCTTCTCTCCGACGCTCGATTCTGACCTTTGCTTCAGGCCAACCTCCCTCTGACTTGCACCCATGTACTCTGGGCGAATTGAGTTGCGAATGGTCTTGGGTTTACGGTCATCGCTCTCGAAACGATGCAGGCTTTGCCATTGTGTGTCGCGGTTCTCGCTTCCCTAGCGTCAAACCCAATGTCATGAAGACATTGTGCTTGGTTCTCAGTGGAATGTGCAGTGTTCCTCGCACACCACTTGGGCCTGCCATTCCCCTCAGGTCCAAGAACAGCACTACGATCAGCTGCACTCCAGAAGCCGTCGAGAGCAGGGATGTTCGAGAGGGTCTGGTGAAGTGTCATCGACGGCGACGACGGCGCCGCACTTCTACTCGAGGAGCAACAGTTAACAGGTTTCCGAAGTCGCCCCGCTACTATTCGTGAAGCAACAACAGCCAACGACGGCGTCGTGGTGACTGGAGGCGCGTCACGTTCCGGCGCCTCTATGTGAAATCTCCTTGTCGATTTCTCCCTCTGACTGTTAGCCGCTTCATACCCGTACACAGCTACCTTCAGCGCCCCATGTAAATTAACGGCAGTGGCGAATTCCCGACAACGAACCCTTTCGAGGGAGACTACTCGAAACCCCCGATGCCTCCTGGTCAGGCTTTCCAAGGTAAGTTAAACATTGTTTTGGACATTCGGAACACGAGAGAAGAGTAGGGCCTCGTTTGGGAGTAGAAGCTCAGATTGAAATGTGGATCCTCGCAAGCATCTCTCCTTCTACTTAGTCCGCCCAACCCGCGCCGACGCGTCGATTCGCTCTGCGGCATCCTTCATTGCGACTTCTGCTAGCCCACACCAATGATCACACTGCGACCCATTTGAAGTGGAAAACCTGAAGTATGGATAAGATTGGTAGCGTATCAGTATCTAAGCCCAGCCTAAGTCCATAGTAAATAAATAGGTAACCTAAGGAGACAGCGAGATATGTAGCCTGTAAGTGCGAGCTAAGGAATTTGTCGGCAAATGCTAGACATGGGGGAGGAAATCAGACCAAGGGACCGTCTGGTGAGCGAGGGGTGGGAGGTTGCGAAGTTGGAGAAGGGGTAGGATGATGAAGGCGAAACGAGCAGCGAGATTGAGGGGGCTCGAGATGAAAAAATGCACATACATGGAGATGTTAGTCACTATGGCGCCCAAAGCCTTGCACGCTATGCGAAGCCAACTATAAGGTAGAGATACCGAGAAATTAATCATGAGGCTCAGTGTAGCGGACATAAGCAGAAGGGCATGCACAGTTGGTATGACGCAGGAAGCACGCCATAAAAGTTGCTCCGTCGCTGACGGGAATGAGGAGTACCATCCGATGGAGTGCAAAGCCCCAAAGATGGCTGGTGCGATTGTGTATATTACCCAGGGCCAGGAACCCCGCTCTTGGAGTAGGCTGACTTCGTCAGTCATTCCCGTCCTCGAGTACAAATAGTTTGCGGGATAGGGCTTGGATGTTGGTTCTATGGTCTTGAATTCAGAATAACGTTGTGACGGATTGCTCAGAAAGCCTGCTCGTTTAGATAGTAAAGTGTGAGTGTACGACAAACATGAAAGGCCTTCTCTGGATCACGCACCAACATCGCCGGACCGTAGAGCCTCGAAAGCTGCCACTATCCAGTCGCCAATATTCACATTTTCTGCTGTAGGACCGGTCGCGGTAATGTCGAGCCGCTTTTTGCGTCGATGGATCTCCACCGGACAGACAACGTTCATAGGCTTCTTCCACCAGAAGCAGTACATCCCTATATTGCAGGCAATGAACGCCAGACAGGTGACTTCGAGCTCCAATACTGGCAACCCGTATACTGCGCGACCTATGCACTGGACAACAAACCAAAGGCACTGGGTGACGACAAATGCCTTGGCGAGTCCGTCGGCCTTGCTTCGGTCCTCGATCTGCGCTTCGGTTAGTTCAAGCTTGAAGAATTCCCGGACGTCGTTAGCATCCCACTCGCTGAAATCTTTGTACCATCTGACATCGTCCTTGCTCGTATCGTCTCCGACTCTGGCGGTTTGCGGTTTGAGTTTTGCCTCATCCGAGCCCTGACGTTCTAGATCATCATCACCTCCTGGTGTTTCCTTTGGGGTAAAGCTTCCCTTGTCACGGACAGTGACTTCCGGACCGCTCTGATTCCTGGATGAGGGTTCCACGCTCTTCACACCACCACGAGAGCTTCTGAAGATCACTCCCCCCATCTGAATGAAGTGGGCATGGACAGGCGTCCACAGCGACTCCCCCGAAGGTAGCTCGAGATCTGAACTGCTTTGTCAGACCAGTTACAGGTGCATGGTACTAGTAGCCGATTTTTACCTACCTATATTCAAGCCCTCCGCCCGTTCCCGCATATGCGCATACAATTCACGGTAACCTATCCACTGCTCGAACGCCCGCTGAACAAAATGATCGGGGAAAAGAAGCGCGTTGGAGAAGAGCCTGATACGACGGCCAATTCGTTGCCGAAGGGTCGACTTGTATCCGTAGACGTGAGGGTGAATACAAACCCAAGTGGACGCGAAGACGATGGTTAAACATGTCCAGATAATTTGGATGGTTGATCGATATGTTCTCAAGAATACCAGCTCGCCCTTCTCGTCCGGAGGCGTCGTACTAACGGGGGCCCCGAGAGAGAGGACGAAGTAGGGGAGGACGAAGCTGAATGCCAGCAGGATCATGGTGGGGAAAGGTACGGTCGACCCAACGGTGTCCTCACTCCTTTATGCTGCGTTCAAATAGTTGAGCATCTCCGCCTACTAGTACCAGGGTGAAAGCGCAAGCATACCCATACACGTGTTCGCCATCCCTGCTCTTCCAGACCCGTTTCACCCACAAGCATTGATAAGCGCCTCGCGTTCTGCGCAATTATGCGCTCATAGGGCAGCAAACATTCCATATACTGTATGATCGGAATGGATTCCGGGAGGATAGCATGCGGATGGTGAGTGGATGCACACATTTGGTGCGTGTTAAGTGCGTGACTGCGAGGTAATAAGCACGTGTAGCGCCTTCCACCGCTACATGGGCCAGTTTGAAGGTACCGGGTGCATCATCGACTCCGAGTGTGTTGAGGGAAGGGCAATTGTGGTGCAGCCAGCTTATATGAGTTATATGAGCGGAGGGCGTAGGGGTGATGACTCGTCGTCTCGTCGTCTCGTCTTCGCCTTTGGCAGGAGGCGAAGAGCTTGACAACCAGCATTGCTCGATCGACACTCGTCATTTGCTCATTTTGGCGTGTCCCTGGAAGAACCCAGTACATTCCATTCCACTAGGCGAACACATTGAGGCTATGATTTACACAGACTCGGCGCTCATGCGCGATCTGGATAACGCCGATGACTGCAGTGTGCGACCTGGACAGAGGAGGGAAGCGGCAGTGCACCAGACATAAAGTAGCATCTTCTTCCCAAAGCCTTGGGCTGAAGCTAATGCACTGACGATTGTGGGGTGGAACGACTGAACGACTAGCGTTTCGCCATCGAGCATGGCAATTATAGAAGGGTCCTGCGGCCTCCCTCAGAGTTAAACTGACGCTGGCTGTCCTAGGGCTGGGCCTATCGGGTCCCTGGAGGTTATTCGATACTCAAGTCAGCCCAGAGCCAGCCAGAGGGAGTGGGCGTAGAGGCGAAGAAAGGAGGAAAACATCCGAGTCTGAAATCCCAAGGCGGGCGATATATCGGGCCGTCGCTGCCGCAGCCATCAACGGTTTGCTTTGACTCGTCGACCTCTGCTCCAAACGACCGTGACGCCCATGGTTTTCAGCCTCGCTGTCCCGAATCAAAACCGCTCAAATTCAATCCAAGCTTGGTAACTAAGACCAAAGCTCAAGCGCTCAATCATGAATTTCAGCTAACCCTAAAGGCCTAAAGCGCGGTGTCATCCGAGCCCACTGGCTCGAATCCGCGAGAGCCCATCTCCGTGTCTTGCTATATCCCTGCCTATCGCCATGTTGGAATTCGTTTTGAAAGACAGATAGTGGACTGAAATGGAAGGGAGAGCCATGACTAAGGAAGCCCTTGAAGTTGGACGCGGAGTTATTATCCTCCTCGTCCTCGAATCCGACGCATCGAAAGTCCGTCCACTGCCCTCCTCTCCCGACTGTCCTTTCACTGATAGGCGTCTGCAGGGCTAGCCTTACCGTAATATCTGGTCATCTAGACCTCGCCCCGAACCTCCCTTTCCTCCACCAGCAGCTTCATAATCGCAGTTCCGACTAGTTCATCCTCGATGACTTTCCCTGGGCCTTGTCCGCCTCTCCAGCCGCTCCCATTGGGAACTCACCATCATATGGACAGAGCCGTGAAGAACCGGGCTCGTATTCCATCTTCTCTCCCTCCCGGTGGCGGCTGAACGCGCACCCAGCTCCTAGCGTCCCTGATAGCTTCTCACAACTGTTTGAGGCATGGGGACCTTCGGTCAGAAGTTTCCAATCGAAATGTGTTACGGTGGCATTTTCTACCACTCAAACCCGTCAGCCAGAAAAGGAGGCTTGTTCAGTCCGTACTCTTGGCTTCCTCGCCGACGGAGGATGGATGTTTGGGTGCCTTCCACCCAAAACATCCCGGTGCCTCAATCCCAAAGTGCACATCCCTTCGATCGGCATGCAGGCAAGTCATCCACCGTCCCGTGAGCATCAGGGTGCAAATCGGTCGACTCAACCTATGTATTCACCTCAAAGTTCGAACCAGTGTTGGCCATCGATCTAGCGCCTCGATTCAACTTACCTCCACTGCAGCACAAGCGCCAGAACATGCGATGCCACAGGGCCTGTGTGGTCTCCAACGCGGTGACTTGGCGTCCTACAACATCTGGCACGACCCAAACAAGGCTTTCAGTGCCTATCGTAGGCCATGTATCCTCAACGGGTGAATATCAATCCGCAGAACGGTCTTTTGCTATCAGGCGGACGATTCTCAGACGTTACACTGTATGCGTTCGCTTTGTCCCCCTACTGGGCTTCGAGCTTTCAAATGGACTGTTGTGGACGGACATCTCGCCGCCGCAGTGATAGTGCCGCATAGTGGTGAGGACGCAGCTGGAGGCGTCTCAGCGTTCTTCCTTGAACCAGGAGACAGATAGCTGTGCTTGGTGTGATTTTCGCCCAAGGTCAGTATGATTGCTTTCCTGTCTCTTCGTTGCTCGACACTGACTGACCTTTGCTTCAGGCCAACCCCTCTGATCATGACTTGCGCCCATTAATCGCTTTCTGGTCGATACAGGCACTGCCATTGCGCCGCGGCCCTTGCTTCCCCAGCGTCACAACCACCGTCGGAGAGAATTGTGCTTGGTCCCCGGTTGCAAGTGTAGAGTTTTCCTTGCGTACCGTCACGTAGGCCAGCCATCTTCTCAGGTCGAGGTCCAGAAGCGCCTCGGAAGCGTCCGAAGGTTGGGATGTTGGAGAGGTTAGAGAAGAGGTGACGGTGGCTACCCCAGAGACGACGACGAGACCGCGATGGAGAAACTGAAGGTCGCCGAGAAGAAGGAAAAGGCGCGTAGACGAGAGTAAGTAGCCATCGCGAGACGCGTCTGCCTCGCTTGCGCTTGTTTGTTGATGACACGTGACTCAAATTATCGTTTATCAAATAGGCTCGAGCGCGCTTTCGACTCTGCTCAGTTGATCCCCACCATCCTCCCTGGTTTCGTCAACGAGATCCGCGGCTCGTCGACCTCTGTCGACCGCTTCTACTTAGAGGTGAGCATCGATTGTCGTTGGCCTTCACCGCTTGGTCTCACCGCCTCCCAAGGTCAACAGGGGTGCCAATGACGGTCGCAGCCACGATGTCCACCAGATCAAGCAGATCATGGCATCGTGGGTGAACGGCATGCGAGCCCCCTACAGCCCTTCGCCGCCTCTCATCGCCGACAACCGTGACAACCGTGGCCTTCGGCACAATGTTTGCGGACGTCTGCTAACTCCCATCGACCAGGACTGGGACGACGAAAAGTAAGTACCTTGTCAAGACCTAGTCCCCTTTGCCTCGAAGACTGATCCAGCCATACCTCAGTGTCCGTGCCAAGTTTCGTGCAGGGGCGGCAGCAGAGGGATATGTCATAAATGCCTTCGCCCGCGCCCTCTATTCCAAGTTCGAAGGCAATCTAGGGAATCTGGAAGAAGGCTATCTGAGGAGCTTGCTGCTTGTCAAGGTACGTAGTCATCTACATCTTAGATCACAGTCTAACAAATTTAAACAGACATATCAACACATCTTCACCTCGCCAGCATCGGCTCGAGGCACCGACCCTCAAGCCTCGGATCTCGAAAACGAAGCACCAACCAGCTCACGCCCTCGCAAGAAAGCGAAGTCACGCAAGAGCGTCGCTTCGATATCGTCCATGAGGGGTCAAGTTACTCCTCGGTCGATTGCATATGCTGCCGTCATTGTGAGGACATATTCGGCAATTCTTAACCTGTACTAACTCTTCCTTACTTCCAGCTTCTCTTCTCTTTGAGTAGCGCACCACAGTGGAGCACCGACGAACCCCATGAAGGCATGGACCTCGCCGAGATCTACTACGACATCGTTGACTACTTCTACCCACCCGACGCTGTCAGCAAGAGGACGGTTTCGGAGTTGTTATCTTGGTGGAACCAGTAAGTCGTATCAGTTTGCCGTCCATATATCTGCTGAGGTCTATTCCAGAAAGATCTTCCCAGGTGGTGTTCACTCTCGAGCCCCTCCGAAAGGGCAAACACTCCAAGACAAGCTTGCCGCCCAACGTGCTGCTCGCAGTCAGCCACTCGCGCCCCGTAATTGATTGTTATATACACTATTGTCTACCCTATATACGATTCAATGCCATCTTTTATTCATTCATTTCATACGGCGACAAGCAGCCAGCCCGAGGATCCAAGCAACTAGCGATGCGATCATGAAAAGGAAAGCCAGCCATGATGCGACTGTGACCTCGCATCTCCCTTGTGCTGTTCACTCAAGATTATATTGTATTCTGATTGTACATGATCATCACCATTCCTTACAACCTATGCTAAGGATCATGTACAGTAACAAGAGACGACGAGCATCGTGTAACCTTGTGATTTCACAAGGAGGCTTGTGGAAATCAGCCTACATCACATGGGAAAACGAGCGCTTACAATCCGACTCACAATCTTGCATCAACCTCACAACGCTTGCACCACATCACACCGCTCGTATCGCCTCACAACCACTTGTGGTTTTCCCCCTGATTTACCGATGAGACTGTTCGAAAATGCGACGGCTTGTAATTTCGAGAACTTGGACAGCCGTCCCGAGGGATATCTTGAAGGCGAAAGAGGTTTTGAGACTGTCTAAAGACTTGGGAGCATGCTGGTCATAGTGAGCAAAGTCAGGAAGCATTGGTGTCTGAGCGCGCCGATGACAGCCATCAGAAATGATCTCCTCGTCAGGACGCCTTTCTCTTTCAGGTCACCACGACGCCCAGCTATCATGCCTATAGTTGTACATGAAGCATGCACAATGCCACACGGAGCACCTCCGCTACTCGGCTCGTCGACGCTTTCGCGCTCATCTGACGTGGCTCGCGGAATGAGTCCCTCTCGCTATGCCAGCGTTTCTCCTCCTCGTGCACCCACGTTGGGGCGAGCATATACCGGGCCTGGTCAGGGAGCACCTCGTAGTACGGTTTAGGGTCCAGAATCCGGTACGGCCTACCAGACCTTGGCGCTCTCCGGCTCTCATTTTCTCCCTACATCTCGTCAGCAAGCGACATCCTCTACGGTGAGATACATGGACGTTTGTACCGTGGAATCCTGACTGATAAATCATACGTAGATCGAGAATGACGTGTTTCTCGGCAGCACCTTTGTAGGTAAACGTCGACCTAAAGCCTGAGAGTGTTGTCTCTGAGTTGTGGCTGGCGAAGGCGTGCGCAACTGCGATGGCCGTTAGATTTGCTTCCCTGCGCGAAGACACTCTCACAATCTTCCTTGACCTCCGCCCAAGCCCCCCAAGTATGCCCGTGCAGTCCGAGCTGGCATCTTGGAAACACGTCCGCCAAGGCCTATCCTTGAGGTGGAAGATATTCCCAATTTCACTGGCAATGCTGTTACTGCTACGGGCGCCAATACTGATAACGCCTCTCCCAAGCTCCTCTCGCCATCTACCCCCGTGCTGATAATTGCGCCCAGGCGTCGGGAGAGAACAGCTCAAGTGGTACCTCCCTTCCGTCGCTCTGATCCTCAACAGGCCAATTTCGCTTCACGAAGTTCCGAGTCCCGGCCCTACTCAATGGGCCTTATCCAGCTGTGATGGTAAAGCCAGGGTCGTAATGACCTCGCTCTCAGTGTCGTATATCAGCGCTCTTGACTTCGCTACTTTCAACAAAACACCTCAACATTGCAGGCAGAGTGTAATGACTCCCTACAGCCAAAGCAAGCTCGTACGTATAGCTCACCTTATCCGACATGTGCTTCGGATGGAAAGACGCTTCCGCGATTAGCGTAACGCTTTGGTGTCGAACGAGTTTGCCAGACAATACAGGGAATAGGGTATTGTCTCGAATTCTGTTGGTAATCTCGATTCGGACTTCCAGTGGCACTGGAAGAAGTGGCAAGCTGCCATCGTCGTCAGTAAGTCCCCTCCTTTTTGCAATGGATATCCGACCCAACCCTCACTATCAGCGCCGCCTGTATCTTACGGGATACTTAACCCGGCTGTATGCTGGTACGACGGACGAGCGGGTGGACCTCAAAGGCAAGTGCAGTTGCTCGCCTTATCTCTGGACTGAGGATAAACTGACTGCGGCTTTCAGTGGTTGAAGCCGTGTTCTCATGTCGGAGAACGCCCCACCCGCGCAGTTCGGGACCAGCTGATCATTGAGGACCTGTGGAAGAGGTGCGAAGACCGAGTTGTTAACATCTAGTCTTAGTTCACCTTTTCTGATTATCGATGGAATGAAGTCGGTTGCGTTCATAATGCGGCAGCTTGTCATT